>CM076965.1:64282194-64499694 GCA_039105355.1 Benthosema pterotum
TCTCTCCTGTATGAATTCTCTGGTGAATTTCAAGAGTTTGTCTCGTGCTGAACATAGTTCCACACTGGACACAGGCGTAGGGCTTCTCTCCTGTGTGAATTCTCTGGTGTGCTTTGAGACCATTGATGCTTCTGAACTGTTTCTCACAATGGTTACAGTGGTAGGGCTTCTCTCCCGTGTGAACCTTCTGGTGGTCTACGAGATTACTTCTATGGCTGAACCTAGTCCCACATTGCTCACAGTGGTATGGCTTCTCTCCTGTGTGAACTTTCTGATGTTCTTTGAGATGACCACTTCGACTGAACTGTTTCTCACATTTGTCACAGTGGTAGGGTTTCTCTCCTGTGTGAATTCTTTGGTGTGATTTGAGATGAGCACTCTGGCTGAAACTGATCCCACATTGGTCACAGTGGTAGGGCTTCTCTCCTGTGTGAATTCTCTGGTGTGATTTGAGATGAGCACTCTGGCTGAAACTGATCCCACATTGGTCACAGTGGTAGGGCTTCTCTCCTGTATGAATTCTCTGGTGAATTTCAAGAGTTTGTCTCGTGCTGAACCTAGTTCCACACTGGTCACAGGTGTGGGGCTTCTTTCCTGTATAAAAAAAAACAAGTAGTCATTAGAACACTCTTGGTCTGACTGTACATAACAGATGAACTCTTTGCACCTTTTAATGAAAGTGCTAGACAATGAAGAATAAAAAATGTAAGCAAAAGCTGTCTTTGTAGAATTATTCAAGCAATAAGTCTGTGCACAGATGTATGTTGCATGCAAGCAGAAGTCTGTTGTAAACAACATACAACACAAAAGACACAGAAACGGCTTAACACTAGAAAGACTGAGTTACCACATATACCTTTTAAGACTGAACTCCAGAGGTCATTTTGACCTCTGAAAACCTCACCCATTCTCTCCCCTTGAAAGTTTACACCTCCATGCCAAAAAGAGCTCTATTTTTCCAGCTCATTTACATTCCAATTGAATACTCCAAGACTTGTCATTCGTTTTTTGACTGCAACTAGGAGCAAAGAAGTTTTGACTGCCGTTTTTTTGACTGCAACTAGGAAGTTTGTTGAAGGAAATATTTTTCCTTCAACAAACTATCCTTCCTTCTAAGCCTGTGAAAAAGTTTATATTGTAATGAAACGGTTTGAAAATCATTTAGCCAACAACACTCCAAGACTTCTCATTGTGTTGCATTTGGGTTGCAACTGCAACTTGGGGTGAAGCCTTGGTTCTGCTGGTGATTGGGAATCGAGCGGAATCGGCAAGGCTTTTTTGGAGGAGAACCCACATGGGGCAGAAGCGCAGCGTGTGTTCGTGACGACGGACGGTATGCGCGTCTATCCATCGGCGGGCGGACCCACGGCGGACGGGACGGGACCATCCAAGTGCGCGCCGACCCACGGTGGACGGGACAGAACGATCTCAGCGCATACTGTAATGAAGCACCAGAGGAGGGGGTTCCAGACTGTATAATACCTACGTCACTGCCCTAAAAGTGACGTAGGTATGATACGTTTCCCAGAGCACTGAACACTAAAGGAGTTAGAGGAGAGCAGCAACGCACGCATTTTTACATAGCCTATTTTTTTTCCACATACATGTATTTGGAGGCCGTTGTACAGCATTTAAAGGCATTGAGAACTGGCGAAGCACTCCTTTAATGGATTGGTTACAGTTAGACAATAGTGGCGCCTGCATCTGAGGCGTCGGGGGGGGACCTCGCCAATGCACACTACAGTGGAAACGTTAAAGTACGTACTTTAAAGTATGTACTTTGTCCCGCATTTCAGGGTCATGGAAGAATGACGGCGTGTTGTGGTGATTCTGCAGTCAGTGATTGCAGTCACTCGCTCACATGCGGACACACAGAGAACCAATATAAAGGGGCAGCTCACGTGTGCATTTTCTGACCCATCAATGTCGCAGCTATTCTACAAACACACCCCGCACGCCTCCTCCTCCCTCCTTCAGCGCATACACACATACAGGTTTCACTCGCAGAGTAACCAAATGGAAGCATAAGCGACAGAAATATACTATACGAGGGATGACTCTGCTCCAGAGCTCCATTGCTTGTTTCTATGAGTCTGCCTTGCATCGAGGCAGACTCATAGAAGCAAGCAGTGGATAGTGCAATACGATGGATATACCGTAGAATACCAAATAACAGCCCTTACTCAAACAACCGCCCACTACCAAATAACAGCCCATGTTCGCACACCATTTTGCTTAATACCCGCTTCGTCCAAATAAGCACCCACATCCAAATAAGTGCCCATGAGCTGTTATTTGCAAACATATTAATTCTATTATTATATATACAGTATAGCTTATGGCGTTCCACCACCTCAAAATGCATGTTTAATTCTGCCATACACATCCTATGTACAACGATTGTCTTAATTCAGACTGCATATTCTGTCAAACGTTAAGGTCTTGTGTCATTCCGTGTATCAACATGTTGCGCTCACTGCATGTTGTATAAGCACGCACTCATCATACTGAATCCAAGTGCCTGTCACTGATTGACTCCGCAAAAACTTTTGAGTTTGAGTTTAAGTTGACATTACAAGCTTTTGTAAAGTCTAAAGCTGTAATTTTATTTTCTCAATCAAATTGATGTGAATTAGGGACGTGGTCATTTCATTATCTGGGCCAGTAAATAATGGGCCTTGACAAAAGGGGTTGAAAAAAATGTATTAAATCTAGTGATTTCATTGCCCATCACTGGCTTACAGACATGTTTACCGTATTTTGCAACAGCTTCTTACATATGTTTTTAATTTAAAAATGCGATTATGACTGTGAACCACTGTTCAGAACCAAAGTTGGCTTTGAAAGAATTAATATTTATATTTATTTCATTGAGTTATTAGTTATTAAAAATCTGAAATATTTACGACCATGTAAAGCACCAGTGCATCAGCATCATAAATGGTTCACGGTTCTCGTGCCACAAGCAGTGCTTAATTTGTAACTCAGTCGATGCCGGAGCGCACCTCCCGCACATGGAGTTGCGCTGCTGTCGAAGAGTCGTTTTTTCATGGGTTATTTGACGGTTATTTCGCTGAAAGTGACAGTAAAAACGTCTGCAGACACGCAGCTCTTAATTGACAAGCACCATTTAAACCAGTTTACATACACTTCATATTCTACTCTATTAACCATATCCTCTACTTAGGACAAACAACAAGAAGCTACTGTTTCCAAACAGTGCATTTATTTATTATGCACTTCAGCACTTGAATGAATTAATATAATGAATGAATTTTGAAAAGTCACTGTGTCCATGTCGTGGAAACGGCTGTTGATCCTCTTAGGTGCATGGTTTGGTGACTCTTCTGTCTCGTCGGTGACAGGCAGTCTATAAAGTGTGGGTACAGAGAAGAAGAGAGGGAGGGGTGGAATTAGGGACGAATGTTCTCATCCATTTACCACCATAGCTAAGAAATCCAACATCGATGCGTTCTGACTGCCTATCAACTGCGTGTGTGCCAGGGGCGGATCTAGGCACGGGCATGGGGGGGGGGGGGATTTGAAACACTACTACTGCTACTAACTAACTACAATTGTGGCACCACTAAACCAATTGCCATTTTCGCCCGCCCCCAATTGTTATATCCGGGCCTGGTGTGCACAGCGAGTCAACGAAGTGAGCCTTACACACAGCTGCAGGCTGCAGCTTTTTTTCGTTAACAGAAGAATGAGAAGATAGATAGGAAGAAATATGATTCCGAGAAATTAATAAATGTAGAATAGTCGTTTTAAGAAGCTAAATACAATAATCAAATAACAAATTAGTATTTTAAATTCCCTAGAGAAAAGTAATCAAATTTGTCCTACTTTTCTTCCCCTCGTTTAAATTTCTATTTCCTTAAATATATTTCAATTTATATTTAGCATATATTATTTGAAATATTATTTTAAAAATCCATTAAACTCACCCATTATGATTTGGGCTATTTGTCCAATATTGCCCAAAGTGCAGACAGGCCTCTTGGTTCTGGGTCCTCTTCGCTTTTCCTGGCTTTGCTCTGTGTGTCTGTTGCGCAGCGATGTCCCTTGGCAATCCATGATCTGACATATGGTACAGGGTTGAACTTATTCAGTGGCGGTCCAACAAGAGTTAGGAAGAGCAGTGATGCTATGGTGGAAACATGGAGAGAGGCTCGGGTCGGTGTGCAAATCAGGTTCATCTGTGAAAATCCCCGTTCACACTCCGCACTTGATATTGCAATTGTGTCGACTGCTGTCAACAGTTTCTTCATTTCTTGTTGTACTTCTTTTCCTTTGCTGTCAACAAAGCATCTGAATGCCCTGACTGTCGGCACTACACGGTCAATGCCAAAGCGCGCACAGAGAGACTGGACTTCTGTTTGGCCATATAATATGTCTGGTTCATCGGGCCAGTACGTTGTGTGGAGCACCTTCAGTTCTTCAATCAACTGTGTGTAATCTACCGTTTCTGCAGTTGTAGATTTGCGCCCTCCCGGTGACAACAACCGACTTTCCAGGTTTCTCGCTAAACTTAGGAAAAAATCCTTCTGTGTGAGCTTCCTGTCGGTTTGTTTTCCAGCATGCAATTTGACTCCTTGGAACTCGCCGTTCTCTGCATTAATAGCGGCCTGGCTCATCTTTGTATGACTCCCAGTGCCCGACGGTTCTGCCATTGCTTCGAACACTTTAACCTCCCTGAAAATAGCCCGATGAGCAGAAACAATGTTCGTGTCCCGCCTTTGTAGTTCAAGTGATAATTCTCTCAATTCTTGCAAAGCGTCCCACATCAGACCGAGGTTATTGACAAAAGCATGGGAGGATAAACGCTGGGCCAGTCCTGCATACGTCTTGCGGGATGTAGCATCTCTTTTTTCACTCGCAGCTGCAGAGGTGAAGTGGGCATATAAAGCAGGATAGGCTTTCCAGACGGCATCAACAGTTCGAAAGCTGGAGGCCACCCACCGCGTATCTAGAATACGTCCAATTTTACATAACTGGACATCAAGAGCATCAGCACATTCTTTCAGTTCCATGCGATTTTTTCCTGATGTGCTATACAGTGCATAGAGGCTGTCAAGCAATGATTTGAAATGATTGATCGCTCCCATCTCTTTAACCACATCATTAACTGCGAGTTCTAGTCGGTGTGCGCAGCAGTGCCATCCGATGATATTGGGAAATATTTCCTTAAGTCGAGCCACGACCCCACTTTTGCGCCCGAACATGACTGACGCGCCATCGCATGTCACGCCAACAAGGCACTTGGTCAGGAAATCCTCGTTGAAATTTACCTTTTCTAATGCAGCCAGCAAACTTTGAACAATGCCAGCAGCACTGCAATCCTCTAATTGAACCAAATCCACAAATACATTTGCTGCCGTCTCCATCGAGTCCAGCTGGAATCGCACATAAATAATCAGAGCAGGATGCTTGTTTAGACCAGTAGCCTCATCTAACATTAGACAGATTTTTGGTTCACCCTGTATAATGGTGGCAAATGTTTTTTTCTTCATTTCGGCAGAAATGTGCTCCTGAATGTTGGAGCATGCAACATTGGAATGCAGGATTCGCCCCATGTTAACGCCGTTTAAGCGCTGGCAATCTATTTCGTGCTCAAATCCATATGCTGGCCGGTTTCGTTTGGCTTCCTTGTAGGCAGTGCGGAATACATTTGCTGTTGTAGATATTTGTTGAGCTTGGGAATTAACAATTACTTGCTCTAATGTGTTATCTTTTGCTTTCTCTACAATCTCACATGCGGCCTGGTGCGCTCTGGTCGTTTCATGTTCCACTATCTTTTTTCTCATGGCCCTTAAACGTTTCTTTGTGTCAGGTGCAGTAGAGGTAACTGTGCCTGTCACCCACTGTTTAGCCAAGTTCACGCCGACTCCTGTTCCACCTTTCTTCCCTACCTGACCACATGCTGTGCAGCCAAATTTTTTTCCGTTTCGAATTAGCCATGGGTGCTTTGCTTTTTGGCTCTGGAATTGTTCTGCAGTCCAGATATTGGCTTGGCTGGGTCTTTTTTCCACACGATCATCCTCATCTTCTACCGGCGACTCGGGGTCACTGTCCTCGTTTGACTCCATTTCCTCTTCGTTAGCGTCCTCCTCAACAACTGCGGGTGGTGGTGGTTCTGGCGGCGAGGCCCGCGAATCACTGCCCCCGCTTGCACCCATGTCCTCTCCGATATCATCCACAGCAGCCGTTGCGGGAGATGGAGGTTGTGGTGGTGGCGGCGGCGGCGGCGAGGGGTCGGGTGGAGTAGCTACCTGTTGCCCCTCATTTCTACTTTGCTTTCCAGTGGTTTTGCTGAAGTAATTTAAAATATTTCCTTGTCTCTTAGACATTTTGGTGTAATAGGTTCTTGCTAGTTGCTACAGTAAGCTACTACAACTCTGCAATCGATTCAACTTTTTTTTTTTTTTTTTTTTTTATTCTAGCGCGTTTTCCCCAATTGCGCCGGGTCACGGCAGAGCCATCTAGTAGAAGAGTTGCGACATTGAGGGGGCAGAAAACAGTGTACTGTTCATGCAGTTTTTGACGTTGGCAGCAGCTGTCCCTCCCCATGCTCAATAGATGTCTATGTAGAGCAGGCGCCATTTAGACCTTTTCCATGCGAGTGAATGCAGATGTCGTCACTCTGCCCATACTCCAAGTCTCTGGGTCACAGGAAAATTAGCTGACCTGCCATGAAAAAATACATTGTGTGCATTTTGAGTTGGCGGAGCGCCCTCTTCAGGTACCGGAGCGCCCTCTGCAGGTAGGGGAGCGCCACTGACAGCTCCCGGATCCCGTGTGGAGCAAGGGGGAGCGGCGCTCCGCCTGGCTCCGGCGTAAATTAACCCCTGGCCACAAGTGTTCTGTTTTTGAAAATCTAGGCGTTAGCAACCCTGTGCTCCCTGTGTTCTTGTCTTCCTCCTCCTCCTCCTCCTCCTCCTCTCTGTGCCCAAACCGGTTTGCTGGAATACCAATGAGGTGAGGCTGTTTTAATAACAAAAGACTGAATGAAAAGGAGTCAGACCCTTCAACGTTGTAGAGTAGTCCCCTCCAGGGGCCGATATAACATTTCCTAATTGGGGGGGCAGGAGAAAATGGTATGGGTGTGACTTAATGAAGCCACACCCATACCATTTTCCATTACAGGACTTTTATTAGGCAAGTAAAGCATCAATAATAACATCACTTGTTGTTGACGTTGCAACAGACACGCAGATGAAATGATGAAATGCTGTTGGTTTAGTGGTGTCACAACTGTAGTTAGTAGCAGTAGTAGTGTTTCAAATACTTGAAATAATAATATAAGCACTTGGAAGATGGAGATGTGCGCGCACGGACACCTTTTGCAAGTTTTTTTCCTTTTGGCACAACTCTTGTCTAACTTTGACTGGGCTGACCTAATTTAACCTGACCACGTGGTCCAATGGATGCTATAGGCCTTTGATTCATACACAAACATCAGGCATACAAAGAGATCTTTGGCCCAAAAACTTGGTTCTCTACGTGCCCATGGGTGCGCGCGCACCCACACCCACCCACACCCACACACACACACACACAATGGCTGCATTCCATGCATGCCACCTGTGGTGCTACTGGGGGAGGGGAGGCAATATGAGTTTCCTTAGTTATGAGTTAACAACACACACACACACACACACACACACGCACGCATGCACGCACGCACGCACCCACCCACCACCTCCCCACACACACACACACACACACACACACACACACACACACACACACACACACACACACACACACACACACACACAAAGGGTGCATTCCCAGTGGTGCTGGTGGGGGAGGGGCAGTAAGACCCATGTGGACAAAAAACTTGAAAGTGGGACCTATCATACAAGACACTGCGTGCACAGCGTTGCTTCTTTACCATGTGCACTTCACGTTGTCGAATAAAAGTGATGTAAAACATGCACATACCCATTCTGTGTAACTTTATCACAGGCTGCTTCAGCATGACTGTCTGGTAGATCTGTTCCTTCTCTGACGCTGCAGCTGAAAGGCTGTCGGTCGACATCTCTCCTTTAAAATCCCCACATAGTCCATCTCCTTCCCTCTGCTCTGATGGTCCACATGTGAGGCCTGTTTTTACCGTCTGGGATGTGACTTTACTCTCTGACATGTTCAGGGATTAAAGCAAAAAAAAATCCTGGGCCTGAACTTTCCAAACATATATATATATATATATATATATATATATATATATATATATATATATATATATATATATATATATATATATATATATATATATATATATATGCGTTGCCCCCCATGCCTAGATCCGTCCTGCACAAACTCCGATTGAGATACATGTAAAATGACTGATTTCTCTAATACAGTAAATAATCAATCATTTCAGTATCACGCTTCTAAATCAGTTCAACCACACATAGAGGTGACTACGCACTGGACAAATGTGCAAGACCTGTCAACTTTACAACGACTGTCCGTTGGACAGAGTTTTGCGATACTTTCTAAGAACACTGATTAGTATTGCCATTACCTGGGGTTAGGGATGTAAATTATCGATTAATTGGATATTAATTTGTACACATAACATGAAACATTTATATTTTCTCTCTGACACTAGATAGGATAGCAATTTTACAAATATTCAGGTAGTCCATTCATTGTAGCCTAATTATATTTGAACTGGGGACCCCCCCACCCAGACTATAGCAACAGAATGGTTCCACAGATAAATATTGTGGAGATGGCAGATCTACAAGCTAATTGTGAAATTGTAGACCAGCTATTTTCACAATTCTTGCCTCTTATATAAAACAATCCTGTGTTGATTAGTTTTCATACAGCATTAGAACCACTGATATGAATACTACTATGCCTACTGCTTTGCATGGGGACATAAGACAACAAAACATTATTGGAGGGGCACTAAGGTGAAGCAATAACTCAATAATGATAGTGAAAAGAGCTGTCTGTGGACTGGACTGAAGAGCATTCCAGAGGGCTAGCAGGAGGGTTCTATATGGGGCCATACTAGCTCTGGTTCATAGCTCTAACAGTGGAGCTATGGACCAGACTGCTGGAAATTAGCATTAGCTTTCAACTCTAATGTAAACACTTTTGGCTAACCAGCTAGCGAAGCTAACGTTAGTCACTCATTCCCATATGGAACTGCTGTGTTGTCGTTGCAGCCAGTGCTGCACACACTTTATCACACATGCACCTCCGTGCGTTCACCCTGTAAATCTCCCACCAACGGGTCAAAGCAATGCGCTCTTATCTCGTTCTACATGGCATTACCGGTAATTTGCGTGCGTGTTTCGACACCGCTACTGCGTCTTGTGTGTGCGCGCCTCGCTCCACTCCGCGATGGCACACAGTGGTGTGTCCAACGCGCGTCAGAGAGGCATTGAGAGAGCAGGGAGAGAGACTGGCTGACGCACCGGACCACGGCTAAAACAAGAGAGGAGACGTACTGGTGTTGATGCGGGGAGTAAGAAAAAAAGAAAAACGGAATCAACAGATCTTTCTCTTGAAAGAAGATAGAGAGAGAGAGAGAGAGAGAGAGAGAGAGAGAGAGAGAGAGAGAGAGAGAGAGAGAGAGAGAGAGAGAGAGAGAGACACAGAGAGAGAGACAGAGACAGAGAGAGAGAGGGAGAGAGACAGAGAGAGAGGGAGAGAGAGAGAGAGAGAGACTTTTTAGACGGGCTCTTTACCACCACCGCGATTCTGTGTGAAATAAGTGACCAAATGGGTGAGGTTGTAACTTTATAAACTTTATGCGAAAATATGTGGGGATTGTGAAATCAAGCGAGGCATGTTTATGCAATTATTCTGGGAATTACGCGGCGCCTTTTTTCTTCCCTTCTCTTTCGACCATTTTTTAAGGGTCCAGACAGAGATGTGCGGCGGTCCGGTCGTGGACCGCCAGCACAGCGTGCAGAAGAGCAAGCACCCACCTGCCTCGATCCCTTAGCTTCCTGCACCAACTGCTAAATGCCTTCCCATCTCGCCCAGTCTCATCTAGCCATGCCCAGTGCCATTTATTTATGATGCCTTTATCTATGGCTTCATGAACTGCAGCGTCCCGACTCCAGTCCTCACACCGGTTCGCTGATCATCACTCTCTCTCCACGTGTCTCTGTCAGTGTTGCCAACTTGGCGAACTTGTCACTATGTTTAGCTTTTTTCCCAGACCCCCCTAGCGTTAAAAAAAACTCCAGGTAAAAAAATCTAGTGCTTTTTTGCTGGTGAGTTGGGTTGAAAACCACTTCCCAGGCTCCTCCTTCTAGTGCATTTTCGAAGTGCCACTGCATTTTGGATTTTGGCAGTTGGCAACATTGGTCTCGTGTTTTTTTTTTTATTATTTTTTCCGCAAGCCTGACTTCCGGCACCGTGCCGGAAATCTTTAACCCCTGCATGTTGTGTTCTTGACTCAGTCCTCTGCTCTACTGTCTCCCCTCCCCCAGACCAACACTTTACTAGAACAGACTAGAGCCTACAGTTACCAGGACCAACCCACTCTGACCATCCTCCTCCCATTCCTTCACCCAGTCTCCTCCCACTCTCAGGGGTGGATCTAGGCATGGGCCCAGACTGCTCCACCAAACATGATGGATGGCTAAACAACCCAAGATATTTCAGGGCTTATATTTAAAAGTATTTGAAATACTACTAATGCTACTAACTAACTAACTACAGTTGTCTCACCACTAAACCTTTATGCATGCTGCATGTCTGTTGCAACTTAAACAACAACAACTGATGTTATTATTGATGCTTTACTTGAATAATACTTATAGGACTTGACTAAGTCCTGTAACTTGAGCCGCCCCCATGCCATTTTCTCCTGCCCCCCCCCCCCCCCCCCCCCCCCCCCCCCCCCCCCCCCCCCCCCCCCACACCACACACACCCATTGGGAAATGTTATATCCGCCCCTGCCCACCCTCCTGCCTGCCTGCTTGTACTGGCTGATGGAAAATGTGCCATGCTGTGCAGCCCATATAGGCAGTGCCTGCTTGTGTGCATGCATGTCATGTCCATAACAGAGCCCTCAATCAGTAAGAGAGAGAGGAAAAAGTAGAACTGAGTACATTACAGCATGTTGAATCCCAGGCATAACAGCATGTGCCTTTGGCCTTGCATAACAACAGACATTAGACTCATTGGGCTCCATTTTCGTTACACGCTAAACCCCTAATCCCAAACCCTTTATGCCTCTTTTACTATATGGATAAATGTTTTGGAATAGTTCAACATGAGAATCTACTGACATGTTGTGAGCTTGTAGACTGGCCATTTTTATGGAGGGCCATTCCTTACACCTGATTTTATATATAAATAAATGAATACATGTGATAATACATAAATAAATGCATAAATTAAAAAGTGCCTTTAAAAACACTATTTCAATAATCTTTTCAGTATATCAATAATCTTTTGTGTATATCAATAATCCTTTCTGTATATCAATAATCTTTTCTGTATTATAATAATCTTTTGTGTTTATCAATAATCATTTCTAATATTTAGTGTATATCAATAATTATATCAATAGTCATTTCAGTAATCCTATGTTAATGAGGGGGCATGTTTTCCATGTTGATGGCGTGTCTTGCATAGATTATCCAATGGTTGCTAAGAGACATCATCAAGGTCCGCCCCATCAGTGAGTGACATCATCAAATACTGCTCCCTCATTAACATAGGATTACTGAAATGATTATTGATATAATTATTGATTTACACATTACACAAAGATTAATGATGTGCACAAAATACTATTGATATACACAAAAGATTCTTGATTGATTTATTATTCATAAAATGAAGCATTCATGCATTTATTTATGTATTATGACATTATTTATTTATAAAATGAGGTTGTCAGGAATAGCCCTCCATACATTTTAACTATTGAAAGAATGTTTTTTAAATTTGTTTAAAAAGGCAAAGAAGTTAAGGGATAAGGGGTTTAGAGGTGATGAAAATCTAGGCCATTAAGTCAAATCATTGGAATTGTATAGTGAACTGTGTTTTCACTCTCACAAGGGTTTGGGAAACACAATTGGCAAGTGGTGTGATTAATTACCCAGCCCCTATCGCAATGGACCAGACAATTGTTGTGTGTCCCAATCTGTGTTACCCTGATGACGTTTGCAGCGATCAGATCAAGTTTTCAAAAATGTAAGTGCAGCTGACATTATGAGCCCCTTTTCCTGAGAGAAAAGATGTCCATGTGCATCTTGTGAAAAAGTGGAGATATGTCATTAAATAGACGTTTTGTGCCACAACTTTCACATGGATATGTACCGTAACTAGATGACTATGTCACTCCCTGCATCTTTGGGATTTTAATGGGTGAGTACACACAGAGTAATGACTACTTGACGAGTGTGCATGTGTCAGACAAGTGATAGGGAGTAATCCATGGCTCTGATATGCAGTCCATTTGGATGGAATACAGAGACATGCCAGTGCTACCGCCAATAATGATATATACAGTAGATACTGTTATAATAATACTATGCTATTATATGTAATGCAATTATGTCCTAAATATGCTGCTCAGTACATATGCCAGCTGGTATTGACTGATTGCAATGCAGAGAATCAGTCAATGAAATTGAATTATTACCTGGTGAATCATAATGAAGAGAAAGACAGACTGAGCATAGACTCGGTATGTAACTTTCAGAGGGAGCCGAAAGAAACCAAATGGACACAATTAGAGCAAGCACTGACGATTTGACACTAGTGTAGATTGGGATTGCAGCATAGCTCAATTCTCAATTGCTTTTCTTTTTGTCAATTTTGAATATGGGTATTCATTTCGGGAATCAATCTATCTACATCATGTTTATTGTACTCTGAAAGTTATAACTCTGACTTACATCTGTCTTGTGTGCGTCTCCTCTCAGATTCAGGTCCATCCTGACCAAGAATGATGCCACGATGGATATCCATGATAGTATGGGATTTGTTATTACTATGGTGAAAAAGTCTTTATTTTTCATCTTCCCTCTAGAAGAATAATAATACAAAAAAAAAACAACATCTTAGACATCTGCATACCATTTATGTCTTTCCCCCCAGTAAATGAATGCCATATACAGTACAATGAGTACATCATAGTTCATACTACAGGGCCACACAAAAGTAGCAAATCCACAAGCTCAAAACAAAAGTATTATAGTATAGAGCTTGTATTGTGATATAGTTTGATTATGACTGTGTTTGCAAGATAATAATAATCTTAATAATAATAATCTTTATTTGTATAGCACCTTTCATGACATAAAATGCAGCTCAAAGTGCTTTACATTGCAATAGAGAAGACAAAAAATAGTGGGTATAAATTAAAGAGATCATTAAAATACATCAAAGAAGCAGTACAGTGAGGACCTGAAATAAGGCATAAAATATAAAATCATAAAATATAGAATCACAGAGAATCAGTTAAAAGCAAGTGCATAAAAGTACGTCTTGAGTTGTGTTTTAAAATGTCTACAGAGGCTGCCTGTCGAATGTATAATGGGAGTTTGTTCCACGCCGTCGGTCCATAGAAGCAAAAGGCTGCTTCACCGTGTTTTTTAGTTGCCATTTTAGGCACCGCAAGCAGGCCAGCAGTGGAAGACCTGAGGGGACGGCCTGGGACATACTTAGGCAGGCAGTCATGTAGGTAGGAAGGTGCAAGACCATTAAGCGCTTTATAGACAAGTAAAAGAATTTTAAAATCAATTCTATACACAACCGGTAGCCAATGTAGTGAGGCTAGGACAGGAGTAATATGTTCTCTCATCTTAGTTTTAGTTAAAACTCTGGCTGCCGCGTTTTGGACTAGTTGTAATCTGTCAGTTGTTTTCTTGGGGAGGCCAGAGAAGAGTGCATTGCAGTAGTCAAGCCGGGAAAATACAAAGGCGTGGATCAGGGTTTTAGCATCATCCATTGACAGATAGGCCCTGATTCGTGCAATGTTTCTAAGGTGAAAAAAGGCAGTCTTGGTGACATGATTAATGTGTGAATTAAAATTCAATTCGGAGTCAATGAAGACCCCCAAGTTCTTTACTGTGCTATTACTTTCTAGATCTAACCAAGATCCTCAGAAATGGGATAACAGATTCTAAAATGAGACTCCCTGCACACCGAACTCTGCAAATCCATCCTCCTAACAATGCTTGCAGTGCAGCATTAGGTAACTTGTGTCACATCCCTCCGTGTGGCCTTTGGCCTTGGCTTGTACAAAAGCAATGAATACAATGTTTTACCAATATCATTTTCGCTCAGCAGTCATCAGACACTGGAGAGCTCTGTGATCACACACAAACAAGACGCCTGTCTGCTGCTTGTTGTTTCATGTCTTCTCTTTGTGTTGGAAGAGTGAAAGGTGAACAGTTCAGGTAGATATACAGTCCCTAGAAAAGAATACCAGCACTCACGTTAGGCTTGGGTACCGTGAGCGATACCGATACTGGTATCGATTGGGACATAGCGATACCTAGTGGTATCGATTCACTTCAAAATGAACGGTGCCTCGTTTCAATACTTTCTACTGTCATTCTGTGCCGCTGCACTTCAAAGAGCGAGCAGAAGCACTGACGCTGACAAGATAAAACAGATGTCCTGGTTGACTAATTACAAAGATTGCGTGGTTTTCGTTGACTAAACTAGACGAACATTTGGTGCTTTGCAAAAAGTTTTACTCTGCATGGGAGAGCCAGCGAAATCCAAAAGCGACCTCGCCCGCGGGCGCCCGGTTTCAAAAACGGGCGCCCGGTTTCACAAAAACGGGCGCCCGTTTCACAAAAACGGGCGCCCGTTTTCAAAAGCGGGCGCCCGTTTTCACAAACTAGGCTATGCCTAAACCTAACTCTAACCCTAAACTTAACCTCAGTAAACCTATGCCTAAACCTAACCTAACCCTAACCATAACCTTTTGAAAAGGGCGCCCGTTTGTGAAAACGGGCGCCTACAGAAAAAATAAAAACTTAAAAGATTACCTAGTCCACAGCAAACTCAAAGGAACAAACAGAACCCTCCCTAAAAGTCCAGATTACTTTAAACCCAAACCACTAGTGAAGAATAGATCAACGAAAATCATGATAGGGATAAAACAAAACATTACAGCGGCCACAAAAAACTGTGTCTATCTAATCACATGCAACAAATGCAAGTTACAATATGTAGGGGAAACCAGAAACACAATAGCAGATAGACTCAACCAACATAGATATAACATAAAAAATGCCAAAGAGATGTCCCTAATAGTAGAACATTTTATGGGACATGGAATTGGGGCAATGGAAGTGTGTGGATTAGAATCCAATCAAACATGGACAGAGGGAGAGAGAAAGTTTGCAGAAAAACAATGGATTTTAAAACTTAACACAACATTTCCACAAGGCTTAAATCACTATGAAAGATAATTAAGATTATTTATCCCAGACCTATAGACTCCTTCAACCAAGATGGCGAATGCAAATATTCTCTGTATTGTACTCATACATAATGTTGTAAGATACAAAACATTGAAGTCTTTTACCACAAACCTAAACTTAACCTCAGTAAACCGGTCGCACGAGAAGTCGGCCCGCCGCGAAGTCGGCCCGAATCGTGTGGAGAGGTCGGGCCGCGGCTGTGGAGAGGTCGGGCCGCGGCTGTGGAGAGCTCGGGCCGGGGGAGTGGAGAGGTCGGGCCGCGGCTGTGGAGAGGTCGGGCCGGGGAGTGGAGAGGTCGGCCCATGTCTGTGGAATAGTTAGTTACTTAGTGAGCTAGTGTCAGCTGTTTTAGGCCCTTGTATATCATTATCCTTATTATTGTGCACTTTTTAAGGCTACAACAGAATGTAGAAGATTAATTGTCATGTTGATCTAGTGAATTGACTGCTTTGTTTCCCTGGTCCAGCAAAAGTGATGTGATTGACTGATAATTGCTGAGGGTATGTTCACACTTGGACCCGAGGTGAAATTGCTTGCTAATGGCTTCAATAACTTTAAAGTAAAATTAACTCCAGACAACTCTGACATGATCAACTCTATGAAATAACTCCAACACTGAAGCCAATTTAACTCTAAAGGTGTTGAAATACACTTTGGGAGTTGAAATCAACTCTGAAATATGTAACCCTGAAATTTTAACTCTCCAATTTTTGCTGTGTACTGTTTCCCACAATTGGGAAATGAAAATTACGTAATTCAGATGTTTAAGTATAATGTAACATTATACTTGGGAGCTCAAAGTGTATAAAAGTGATTATTACATTATTCTTGTCTAAAGTTCCGTTTCCTTTCCTCAACCCTAGTCCTGCTGCAGTTTGGAAGAACACATCCACAATGTTTCAGACTGTTTTAAATATGTGTTATTGTCTAATTACTCTGGTAAAGAGTGAAATATGTATTTATTCAACTCTGGGAGTTCAGGCATGTGTCAACCTGTTAGCCATTGCTATAGTCAAAACAAACATTTTGTATCCTAAAGCATAGAATGTATCCTTTTAGCCACATTACTGCAATCTGAAGCATAGATTTACATGAATTACTTCAATAACTTTAAAGTACTCTGGTAAAGAGTGAAATATGTATTTATTCAACTCTGGTAAAGATAAAACATTTAATTATTCAACTCTAGTTGAGAGTAAACCAGTATTATTGAACATGCATATGTCTTGATAATGGTTGATATGCAGTGATAATGGTGCCTATACATGTCTATTGTCATGACTTGATAATGGTTGATATGCAGTGATAATGGTGCCTATATACATGTCTATTGTCACAACAGCAAGACATATCAAACATAAAAGGTTGATATGCAGTGATAATGGTGCCTATGCATGTCTATGATATGCAGTGATAAAGGTGCCTATGCATGTCTAATGGGCCGACTTCTCCACACCCCCTGGCCGACTTCTCCACACCACCTAGCCGACTTCTCCACACCACCTAGCCGACTTCTCCACACCACCTAGCCGACTTCTCCACACCACCTAGCCGAGATCTCCGCAGTTTTGCTCGGTCCGAGTTCGCGGCGGCCCGAGATCTCCTGTCCCCCAGTAAACCTATGCCTAAACCTAACCTAACCCTAACCATAACCTTTTGAAAAGGGCGCCCGTTTGTGAAAACGGGCGCCCGCTTTTGAAAACGGGCGCCCGTTTTTGTGAAAGCGGGCGCCCGTTTTTGTGAACGCGGGCGCCCGCTTTTGAAAACGGGCGCCCGCGGGCGAGGTCGCTTTTGGATTTCGCCCCTGCTGCTGCATGGAAATGTTCTGCTGATCAGAAAAGCTGCCGCTATAAGCGCATCGTCCCCTCCGTGTGTATGTTTGTGTGTGCGCGCCCACCTCCGTTTGCCGTGCGCAGAGAGAGAGAGAGAGAGAGAGAGAGAGAGAGAGAGAGACAGAGTGATACACACACACACTAGCTCTGTCCACTTTGCCTCCTACCTGATGTCGTAATGTCTAGTCCTCTTTTGTCCAATCGTGGCTTTTAAAAGTAATTTCCTAAAAAAAACCTGACAAAGCCTAAGCATATTCTCCATGGATGTAGGTAGGAAGTAGGCCGCACACCCGTGGCTGCCAATGCTTTTAATGAGGAGGAACCACAAGATAAACCAACATTTCAGATAGTAAAACCCTTCTTCCCGGTCATACAGAACAATGGGCTAGGAGACATTTAAATACCCAGAATTCAAGGGAAGTGGCTTGGCCAATCAACAGGCTGCCGACGAGGTGATCAGGCAACCCTGTGCTGGTGGAAAACTACTGGGTAGAGCCTCAGTGAGCACATAGTTCATTGGCATGTCTATACTCCAGAAAACATGTCTGAAATAACTGGCTCAGAATATACTAGACATTAAAGGGCCTGTTAAGTAACAAACAACATCCTGACGAAAAAAAGAAAATAATTGAATTTACTTTGCCGTTGGCTGGCACCTCATAAGGAGCGGTCTAATGTACGTGACATGTACCTGCCACTCTCTTAACTAATTTGCACCATATGGTGACATGCAGTGCAAACTAGTGGTGACAACATTTCTTGTGTCTCCGCAACGTAACAACAGTATGTCATGGGTTGATTTCCTTGAAATTTTGTTTCGCTTTTCTCCTTAGAAATTATTTGATTGTCCCAAAAACATTGTGTGTGTCGTCATGATGTGTTGAGACCTGAGTTGGCTTTGTCCGCAGCGTAAGCGTCTTTATGGATCATTTTCAAAAAGTCTATGAGGAAAATAAATGGACAATCCATTTTTGGAACAAGGGCGATGGTGGCCTGGTGTTCAATAAGACGAACCCTATGACAGGTGTTAGCCATGAACCCCTTACGCGTTGCGCACCACCCACCACTGAACAGCGCTATATACAGTATAACTGGTCTATCTGGTCTGGTCTATATATTATACAAATGGACATGTTTGATGCATTTATTGTATACACAGATTGTTGTTTTAACCTGGACAAATACCTGCAAGCTCACAATGTGCCACGAGGCAGCTTGTAGATCAGCTACACAGTTGGTTTTGACCTGCTCTCTGACTACATGACCTTTTTAGAGTCTTGTGTGAGTTCTCTGGTGACGTTTGAGAACAAACGAGTATCTGAATGCAGCGCCACACTGGACACAGGCGTAGGGCTTCTCTCCTGTGTGAATTTTCTGGTGTCCTTTGAGACCATTGATGCTTCTGAACTGTTTCTCACAGTGATCACAGCGGTATGGCTTCTCTCCTGTGTGAACTCTCTGGTGTTGTTTGAGATGGCTGCTCTGTCTGAACCCAATCCCACATTGGTCACAGTGGTAGGGCTTCTCTCCTGTGTGAATTCTCAGGTGTGATTTGAGATTAGCACTCTGGCTGAAACTGATCCCACATTGGTCACATTGGTAGGGCTTTTGGTCACAGTGGTAGGGCTTCACTCCTGTGTGAATTCTCTGGTGTTGTTTGAGACCATTGAAGCCTCTGAACTGTTTCTCACAATGGTCACAGCGGTATGGCTTCTCTCCTGTGTGAACTCTCTGGTGTCGTTTGAGATGGGTGCTCTGTCTGAACCCAATCCCACATTGGTTACAGTGGTAGGGCTTCTCTCCCGTGTGAACCTTCTGGTGGTGTACGAGATTACTTCTATGGCTGAACCTAGTCCCACATTGCTCACAGTGGTAGGGCTTCTCTCCTGTGTGAACTTTCTGGTGTTCTTTGAGATAACCACTTCGACTGAACTGTTTCCCACATTTGTCACAGTGATAGGGTTTCTCTCCTGTGTGAATTCTCTGGTGTAATTTGAGTTGACCACTCTGGCTGAAACTGATTCCACATTGGTCACATTGGTAGGGCTTCTCTCCTGTATGAATTCTCTGGTGAATTTCAAGAGTTTGTCTTCTGCTGAACCTAGTTCCACACTGGTCACAGGCGTGGGGCTTCTTTCCTGTATAAAAAACAAGTAGTCATTAGAACACTCTTGGTCTGACTGTACATAACAGATGAACTCTTTGCACCTTTTAATGAAAGTGCTAGAAAAAATGAGGAATAAAAAATGTAAGCAAAAGCTGTCTTTGTAGAATTATTCAAGATATAAGTCTGTGCACAGATGCATGTTGCATGCAAGCAGAAGTCTGTTGCAAATAGGGATGGGTGCCTTTCATCTTTGAACCGATACGATACTCGATAGCTGGGAATCGATACGATAGCAGAAACGGCACCTATTTATTTACCTATTTTATCTAACTAGCCTTTTAATCACTTATTAGCAATAAAAATTATTAGATACTACTGATGGTTGGTAAATTGTTTTTTACAAGGAAAAATTAGTTACCCTATGCTATGGCACGCAGCAGGGAAGAGGGGGGAGGGGCCAGGGTTAGATTGCACAGAGAAAAAGGGAAAAAAAAGTTGAGTTCACAATGATGGCATTTAATCGTTGCATGAGGATTTAATTGGACTTCCTACCTACATACATGGAGAATTTGCTTAGGATTTGTCACTTTTTTGAGGAAATTACTTTTAAAAGCCACGATTGGACAAGAGAGGACTAGGCATTACGTGATTACGACATCAGGTAGGAGGCAAAGTTACTGTGTGTGTCTCTCTCCGCCTCTGTCTCTCTCCCTCTCTCTCTCTCTCTCTGTGCGCACGGCGAATGGAGGTGGGCGCGCGTGCGCATACACACACATACACAAGGAGGGGATGATGCGCTTATAGCGGCAGCTTTTCTGATCAGCAGAACATTTCCATGCAGAGTGGAACTTTTTGCAAAGCACGAAATGTTTGTCTAGTTTAGTCAATGAAAACCTCGCGGTCTTTGTAATTAGTCAACGAGGACAGCTGTTTTATCTTGTCAGCGTCAGTCCTTCTGCTCGCTCTTTGAAGTGCAGCGGCACAGAATGACAGTAGAAAGTATCGAAACAAGGCACCGTTCATTTTGAAGTGAATCGATACCACTAGGTATCGCTATGTCCCAATCAGTGTGAATGAATATGATAGTACAGCTCCCAAGCTCCAGAAAATAGAGGAATCGTTCAATCGATAAAAGCATGAAAATTGGTACACGTATAAGACATTCTAAAAATATTTGGATATGGAGGCATTTTGAATTCCAAGATGGCGCCCCCCAAAATCCAAGATGTCTGCCCAGAAATGTGGTTTTTCCTTCATAACTTGAGATGCATTGATTTTACGCCCCATAAATGTATTGAACATTAATACAAAGTTGGCCATTGCGGACGATTTGGTACCAAGCACATGTCTGTATCTCCCATGGTTCTCGAGATACAGCATATAGGTACTTTCACAGATTGAGGAGAGCAAGACATCATTGACATTGATTTTTAAGTCAATCAAATTGTGATACAGGCACGGGAATTGGTACACACACTCTTCAAACCCCACTATTTCTAAAAGTACTGCATGCTCTGCAAAATTCCAAGATGGCAGCCCCCAAAATCCAATATGTCCGTCCAAAAATGTGGTTTTTCATTCATAACTCGAAATACGAAGATTTTAAGCCCCATAAATGTATTGAACGTTAATATAAAGGTGGGCATTGCGGACATTTTGATACCAAGCACATGTCTGTATGTACTACGGTTCTTGAGTTACAGCATACAGATAGTTATGAGGCACCATAAGGGTAACATTTTGGCACGTTTCACTCATTTACTCAAAGATCCCTTTATCACCATGTCTACTATGTTCAGGAAACGGACCTACATGGATCTGCTATCATAAACCACTTCAAGTTGTTCAATTGACATTTTGCGCACATTTTGCGAAGATAAGCCTGGCAGAATTGTCCTGTCTGTGCATCACACTGAGTCTGTGCTTCACAATAAGAGTATATGTGAAGCGGACGCACCAAGTGTAGCATGTGTCATAATGTCAGGGTATAATATGCTCATAAGTGCAATAGGCTAATACGTGCAATAGCATAATATAATATGTACAATAGGCCAATAGTGTAATAGTGTAATATATGCAATAGTGTCATAGGGTAATATGTGTAATAGTGCAATATATGTGCATTAGGGTAATATGTGTAATAGTGCAATATATGTGCATTAGGGTAATATGTGTAATAGTGCAATATTTGTGCATTAGGGTAATAGTGTAATATATGCTATAGTGTAATAGTGTAATAGGTGCAATAGGTGCATAGTGTAATAAGTGCAATAATGCATAGTGTAATAAGTGCAATAGTGTCGTATATGTGCAATAGGCTAATAGTATATTATATACAGTAGTGTCATAGTGTAATAGGGTATTATGTGTAATAGTGTAGTAAGTGCAATAGTCTAATAAATGTAACAGTGTAATATCTGTGCATTAGGGTAATAGTGAAATATATGCAATAGTGGTATGGTGTAATAGGGTAATATGTATAATAGTGTAATAGTGTAATTACCGCAAAATAGTAAAAAATTAAAATAGGCTAATAAGTGTAATATTGCAATATTTGTGCATTAGGGTAATAGTGTAGTATATGCATTAGCGTAATTGTGTAATAGTGTAATAGTGTAATAGGGTAATAGTGTATTATATACAATAGTGCCATAGTGTTACACTGGTGTCATAGTGCAATAGGGTAATATGTGTAATTGTGTAATAGTGTAATACGTACAATAGGCTTATAACTGTAATAGTGTGATATCTGTGCATTAGGGTAATAGTGTAATATATGCAATAGTGGCATAGTGTAATTATTACACTATTACACTATTACACATAATACCCTATTACACTACTGTATATAATATAATATTAGCCTATTGCACATGTATTACACTATTACACTATTAGCCCTATTACACTATTGCATCTATTACCATAATGCACAAATATTGCACTATTACACTTATCAGCTATTGTACTTATTACACTATTACATATATTACCCTATTACACTCTACCGCTATTGCACATATTGCACTATTACACTATTACCCTAATGCACAAATATTACACTATTACACTTAGTAGACTATTGCACTTATTAAACTATTACACATAATATCCTATTACATTATGCCACTACGATTGCAGCCGTTCTCCTACAGGAAACCCACTGTATGGCTGAAGACACACTCAAGCTGCCCGGGTTCCATCTTGCTGGTTCCATCCTCAGCAGACAGCACGGGATCGCGACATTTGTGAGGTCTGATCTTGTGTGGACAGCCTCTGGCCAATCACCACCAGGCACCAGCATCGAGTGGCTGTCCACCAGGATACAGACAACAACGGTCGTTAACGTGTACAAGCCCCCACCATCTGCACTGACCGTGCTGGACCTTCCGCTAGCCCAGGCACCCGCCATCTATGCAGGCGACTTCAACTGCCAGCACACTGATTGGGGATACTCCCACACAACACCAGACGGAGAGACCCTGTGTGAGTGGGCATCCAACGCCAACGCTCAGCTTCTGTTTGACCCCAAAGAGCCACCAAGCTTCCACTCTGCCAGGTGGAACACATTCACCAACCCAGACCTCGCCTTTGCTGTGTGCCGTAACACTGACCTGGTTCCGGAGAGACAGGTTATCGACAGGTTCCCCCGGTCACACCACCGACCGTCTGTCATCAAAGTTCCCTCCCTGGTGCAGCCAGTTGAGGGTAAACCAGTCCGTAGGTGGAACTTCAGAAAAGCCAACTGGCAAGCATTCACCGCGGAGACAGAAAGGACATCGACCAGCCTCCCAGAGCCAGACACCACTGACGTTGATGCAGCCTATGCAGCATATTGCGATGTGCTGCTAAGTGCAGCCAAGAAAACCATCCCACGCGGCTACAACGCAAGCTACATCCCAGGCTGGGACGAAGAATGCAACCACCTCCTGCAGGAACATCAGCAGGCTGGCCCAAGGGAGGATGTGGACATGACCGCAACGGCACTGCTCAACAAGCTGGACACCACCCGAAGGGCCAGATGGACTGAAACAGTCGAATCAATTGATTTCACCCATTCAAGCCGCAAGGCATGGCAGATCATCAACCAGCTCACTGGCAAGAAAACAACCCCACCCAAGTGCCCTGTCACAGCAGATGCTATTGCAGCTCAGCTCTTGAAGAACAGCCAGTTCCACGGTGCAGACAAGAACTTTGCCCGCCTCACCCTGCATGAGGTTTCTTCCCTCTCTAGGGCGCCCAGTGTGGATGCTGACACATCCAGAGGCTTTACTGCAGCTGAGCTCAAGGAGGCTATTGACAACCTCAAGCCAGGCAAATCCCCGGGGCAGGATAACATCCACCCAGAGTTTGTGATCCACCAGAGTGAGACAACATCAAGCTGGCTCTGCTCATTCCTCTCATCATGCTTCCGAAAGTTCAAGCTGCCAAAGACCTGGCGTCGTGCTGCAGTCATCGCCCTGCTGAAACCAGGCAAAAGTGCAGAAGATCCCAAGGCCTACAGACCCATCTCGCTGCTTTGTGTGCCATTGAAAATACTGGAGAGGATAATCCTCAGTCGCATAGAGCCAGTAGTAGACCCACAGCTTCCTAAGGAGCAGGCTGGTTTCCGACGGGGCAGGTCAACGGTGGACCAAGTGACATTACTAACTCAGGACATCGAGGACAGCTTTCAAGCCAACGAGAAAGCTGGAGTGGTGTTGCTTGACCTAACAGCTGCTTATGACACCGTCTGGCTACGTGGACTTCATCTGAAACTGTTAAGGACCATCCCAGACAGACACATGGTGAAGTTCATAATGGAGATGCTGTCCAACCGCAGCTTCATCCTCAGGACCAGCGATGGCCAGCGAAGCAGGTTGAGGAGACTGAGAAACGGGGTGCCACAAGGCTCAGTCCTCTCGCCACTGCTATTTAACGTTTACATCTGTGACCTCCCGCCCACAACAGCAAGGCAGTATGGCTATGCGGATGATCTAGCAATCATGCTGCGCCAACCAACTTGGGCAGCAGTGGAAGAGGGCCTCAACAGCGACATGAGCATCTTGGCTGACTATCTGCGCAAGTGGCGTCTGCAGCTTAGCACTGGGAAGACTGTGTCGGCCTCTTACCATCTGTGCAACAGAGAGGCAAAGCGGGAACTATCAGTGTTCGTAGATGGCCACCGCCTGGAGCACCAACCAGCCCCCAAGTACCTTGGTGTACGGCTGGACAGGACACTCTCCTACAAACAGCACCTGGAGGACGTGAGAGCAAAAATATCATCAAGGGTCTCGCTTATACGCCGCCTCGCTGGCACCACTTGGGGAGCCTCCGCCAGGACACTGCGGATCTCCACGCAAGCCCTTGTGTTCTCTGCAGCCGAATACTGCGCCCCAGTCTGGTGCAGAAGCCCTCACGTGAAGAAGGTCGACCCTGTCATCAATAACGCCCTTCGGATCGTGACTGGATGCCTGAAGCCCACCCCTGTCTCCTGTCTGCCAGTGCTAGCAGGTATTGCCCCGGCCAACCTGCGACGAGAGGCCGCAACCCTCGCACTCGCAAGGAAAGCCCAAGAAAACACCTGGCATATCCTGCATGAAACAACCATGGCAGCATCCCCATGCAGACTCAAGTCCCGTCACCCCTACAACCGGACGGCACGAGAGATGCTTGGCTCCATCCCAGAGGACCTGTCTACTAGGGCCTGGCTGGCAGACACCTGGAGGCGGGAGTGGGAGTCGGCTGAGCCCACACGGCTGCACCGCTACGTCCATGACCCAGGCGATGGAGTCGAGGGAGAACATCTACCGCGCCGGCATTGGACCCTGCTGAACCGCCTCCATACTGGGGTCGGTCGCTTCAGAGCATCCATGAAGGAGTGGGGCCTGGCAGACAGTGCAGCATGCGACTGTGGCGAGCCCCAGCAAACTGCAGACCACATCATCACCACCTGTCCTCTGCACAGACCACCTTCAGAGGATGGCCTATTCCACGTGGGACCAGAGACGACGGCGTGGCTTCTCGACACTACGCTGGACATATGACGATGATACACGAAAGAAGAAGATGCCACTACGGTATATAATATACTATTAGCCTATTGCACATATATTACACTATTATCCCTATTACACTATTGCATATATTACACTACTACCCTAATGCACAAATATTGCACTATTACACATATTATCCTATGGCACTAGTGCATATATTAGACTATTAGCCTATTGTACATACAGTATATTATGCTATTGCACGTATTAGCCTAGTGCACTTATTAGCATATTATACCCTGACATTATGACACATGCTACACTTGGTGCGTCCACTTTACATATACTCTTATTGTGAAGCACAGACTCAGTGTGATGCGCAGACAGGACAATTCTGCTAGGCTTATCTTCGCAAAATGTGCGTAGCAAATTTAACACTGGAACAGCATTCACGTTCGGTTTAATAACTCCCGACCCGTTTCATCAATTGAAAAACTTGAAGTGGTTTATGATAGCAGACCCATGTAGGTCCGTTTCCTGAATATAGTAGACATGGTGATAAAGGGATCTTTGAGTAAATGAGTGATACATGCCAAAATGTTACCCTTATGGTGCCTCATAACTACCTATATGTTGTAACTCAAGAACCGTAGTACATACAGACATGTGCTTGGTATCATTGGTATTGGATTTTGGGGGCTGCCATCTTGGAATTTTGCAGAGCATGCAGTACTTTTAGAAATAGTGGGGTTTGAAGAGTGTGTGTACCAATTCCCGTGCCTGTATCACAATTTGATTGACTTAAAAATCAATGTCAATGATGTCTTGCTCTCCTCAATCTGTGAAAGTACCTACAGTATATGCTGTATCTCGAGAACCATAGGAGATACAGACATGCTTGGTACCAAATCGTCCGCAATGGCCAACTTTGTATTAATGTTCAATACATTTATGGGGCGTAAAATCAATGCATTTCAAGTTATGAAGGAAAAACCACATTTCTGGGCAGACATCTTGGATTTTGGGGGGCGCCATCTTGGAATTCAAAATGCCTCCATATCCAAATATTTTTAGAATGTCTTTGGCTATACGTGTACCAATTTTCATGCTTTTATCACAAAGTGAACGATTATCCAGCTTGCTTCCTTAACTATGAATACCGCCCTTACAACTAACGCCCTTACAGTAAGGGCTTACTTTTTTCAGTAACTTCTAACGTAACTCCTTACATTTCCCAAATCCATAACGACGTTATGATTAGTGTACCATCGTTACTATCGTTACTCCGCGGCGGCGGCAGGACTCTCTGCACTGTGTGTTGTCTGTCTTCTTCAGCTCGCTTCTTCACAGTCTAACATAGAGTATATTGTATAGAGAAGGCACCGAAGGAAAGTTCCCTTCTCGTCCACTTGCATTAAGTTTCCTCAGGATGCCTGATCTAGTGTTAATATATCTATGTGTCTAACGTCATGCCATCCTCCACGTCACAGAAAAGGTCATTGATTGGCTAACACGGGTCAACCTTTCAGTATAAGCCAAACAGAGCCATCGAGCAGAGCAATGTCATCTAGTAGAAGAGCTGCGACATTGAGGGGGCAGAAAACAATGCTTATGATCCCATAGACTTAATTGCATTCAGGAACCTCGCTTGTCCCAATTCAATAGAAGTGTATATATATGAGCCGCCATTGAAGTGGCCCCATGAAGTGAACAGAGTTTTCGCGTAACAAAAGGCTCTGGCCTCTAGTAAGCAGACAGACACAACCAGCTGTGTTGTTGCTGCACACACTCGCATTTGAGCTGCGGTAAAAAACGCACTCAAACACATTGATAGGAGGACGACGGCGTGGCTGTCCTGGCTGTCCTGACTTGTCACTACTATTTGGTATTTTACGGTAATCAAACCCTTTGTCCATTTTATATTCTCAATCACATTGATGTGAATTAGGGACGTGCTCATTTCATTATCTGGGCCAATAAATAATGGGCCTTGACAAAAGGGGATGAAAAAATGTATTAAATCTAGTGATTTCATTGCCCATCACTGGCTTACAGACATGTTTACCGTATTTTGCAACAGCTTCTTACATATGTTTTTAATTTAAAAATGCGATTATGACTGTGAACCACTGTTCAGAACCAACGTTGGCTTTGAAAGAATTAATATTTATATTTATTTCATTGAGTTATTAGTTATTAAAAATCTGAAATATTTACGACCATGTAAAGCGCCAGTGCATCAGCATCATAAATGGTTCACGGTTCTCGTGCCACAAGTGTTTTTGAAAATCTAGGAGTTGGCAACCCTGTGCTATCTGTGTTCTTGTCCTCCTCCTCCTCCTCTCTGTGCCCAAACCGGTTTGCTGGAATACCAATGAGGTGAGGCTGTTTTAATAACAAAAGACTGAATGAAAAGGAGTCAGACCCTTCAACTTTGTAGAGTAGTCCCCTCCAGGGGCCGATATAACATTTCCTAATTGGGGGGGCAGGAGAAAATGGTATGGGTGCGACTTAATGAAGCCACACCCATACCATTTTCCATTACAGGACTTTTATTAGGCAAGTAAAGCATCAATAATAACATCACTTGTTGACGTTGCACGCACACACACACACACACACACACACACACACACACACACACACACACACACACACACACACACACACACAATGACTGCATTCCATACATGCCACCAGTGGTGCTGGTGGGGGAGGGGAGGCAGTATGAGTTTCCTTAGTTATGAGTTAACAACACACACACACACACACACACACACGCGCACGCACGCACGCACCCCCCCCCCCCCCCCCCCCCCCCCCCCCCCCCCCCCCCCCCCCCCCCCCCACACACACACACACACCCACACACACAAAGGGTGCATTCCCAGTGGTGCTGGTGGGGGAGGGGCAGTAAGACCCATGTGGACAAAAAACTTCAAGAGTTTCTGCAAACTCTTGAAAGTGGGACCTATCATACAAGACACTGCGTGCACAGCGTTTGCTTCTTCACTGTGTGCACTTCACGTTGTCGAATAAAAGTGATGTAAAACATGCACATACCCGTTCTGTGTAACTTTATCACAGGCTGCTTCAGCATGACTGTCTGGTAGATCTGTTCCTTCTCTGACGCTGCAGCTGAAAGGCTGTCGGTCGACATCTCTCCTTTAAAATCCCCACATAGTCCATCTCCTTCCCTCTGCTCTGATGGTCCACATGTGAGGCCTGTTTTTACCGTCTGGGATGTGACTTTACTCTCTGACATGTTGTGTTCTTGACTCAGTCCTCTGCTCTACTGTCTCCCCTCCCCCAGACCAACACTTTACTAGAACAGACTAGAGCCTACAGTTACCAGGACCAACCCACTCTGACCATCCTCCTCCCATTCCTTCACCCAGTCTCCTCCCACTGTCAGGGGTGGATCTAGACATGGGCATGGGGGGGGGGCAATGCCCCCCTAAATGCCCAGACTGCTCCACCAAACATGATGGCATGCTAAACAACCCAAGATATTTCAGTGCTTATATTTAAAAGTATTTGAAACACTACTAATGCTACTAACTAACTACAGTTGTCTCACCACTAAACCAACAGCATTTCATCTTTGAAAGCAGAAAACTCTCTGAGTCAGACCTTTAGCTTTATGCATGCTGCGTGTCTGTTGCAACTTCAACAACAACAACTGATGTTATTATTGATGCTTTACTTGAATAATAGTTACAGGACTTGACTAAGTCCTGTAACTTGAGCCGCCCCCATGCCATTTTCTCCTGCCCTTCCCCACCCCATTGGGAAATGTTACATCCGCCCCTGCCCACCCTCCTGCCTGCTTGCTTGTACTGGCTGATGGAAAATGTGCCATGCTGTGCAGCCCATATAGGCAGTGCCTGCTTGTGTGCATGCATGTCATGTCCATAACAGAGCCCTCAATCAGTAAGAGAGAGAGGAAAAAGTAGAACTGAGTACATTACAGCATGTTGAATCCCAGGCATAACAGCATGTGCCTTTGGCCTTGCATAACAACAGACATTAGACTCATTGGGCTCCATTTTCGTTACACGCTAAACCCCTAATCCCAAACCTCTTATGCCTCTTATGCCTCTTTTACTATATGGATACATGTTTTGGAATAGTTCAACATGAGAATCTACTGACATGTTGTGAGCTTGTAGACTGGCCATTTTTATGGAGGGCTATTCCTGACACCTGATTTTATAAATAAATAAATGAATACATGTGATAATACATAAATAAATGCATAAATAAAAAGTGCCTTTAAAAACACTATTTCAATAATCTTTTCAGTATATCAATAATCTTTTGTGTATATCAATAATCCTTTCTGTATATCAATAATCTTTTCTGTATTATAATAATCTTTTGTGTTTATCAATAATCATTTCTAATCTTTAGTGTATATCAATAATTATATCAATAGTCATTTCAGTAATCCTATGTTAATGAGGGGGCGTGTTTTCCATGTTGAGGGCGTGTCTTGCATAGATTATCCAATGGTTGCTAAGAGACATCATCAAGGTCCGCCCCATCAGTGAGTGACATCATCAAATACTGCTCCCTCATTAACATAGGATTACTGAAATGATTATTGATATAATTATTGATTTACACATTACACAAAGATTAATGATGTGCACAAAATACTATTGATATACACAAAAGATTCTTGATTGATTTATTATTCATAAAATGAAGCATTCATGCATTTATTTATGTATTATGACATTATTTATTTATAAAATGAGGTTGTCAGGAATAGCCCTCCATACATTTTAACTATTGAAAGAATGTTCTTTTTTTTTTTAAATTCGTTTAAAAAGGCAAAGAAGTTAAGGGATAAGGGGTTTAGAGGTGATGAAAATCTAGGCCATTAAGTCAAATCATTGGAATTGTATAGTGAACTGTGTTTTCGCTCTCACAAGGGTTTGGGAAACACAATTGGCAAGTGGTGTGATTAATTACCCAGGCCCTATCGCAATGGACCAGACAATTGTGTGTACCAATCTGTGTTACCCTGATGCAGCGATCAGATCAAGTTTTCAAAAATGGAAGTACAGCTGGAATTATGAGCCCCTTTTCCCAAGAGGAAAGATGTCAATGTGCATCTTGTGAAAAAGTGGAGATATTTCACTAAATAGACAACTTTTACATGGATATGTACCGTAACTAGAGGACTATGTCACTCCCTGCATCTTTGGGATTTTAATGGGTGAGAACACCAGAGTAATGACCACTTGATGAGTGTGCATGTGTCAGACAAAACACAAACCATAGGGAGTAATCCATGGCTCTGATATGCAGTCCATTTGGATGGAATACAGAGACATGCCAGGGCTACCGCCAATAATGATATGTTGTATTAATTTACAGATACTGTTATAATAATATAATACACGTGTTGCTCGACACATGTGCCAGCTGGTATTGACTGATTGCAATGCAGAGAATCAGTCAATCAAATTGAATTGTTACCTGGTGAATCATAATGAGAGAGAGAAAGACAGACTGAGCATAGACTCGGTATGTAACTTTCAGAGGGAGCCGAAAGAAACCAAATGGACACAATTAGAGCAAGCACTGATGATTTGACACTAGTGTAGATTGGGATTGCAGCCTAGCTCAACTCTCAATTATTTTCTGTTTGTATTACCATGGTGCAAAAGTCTAAGGGCTCCATTTTCGTTACATGCTAAACCCCTTATGCCAAATCCCTTGTTTCGTTTTTACTATTTTGAAAAACCTTTTGGAATATTTCAACATGTCAATCTATTAACATGTTGTGAGCTTGTATACCGGCCATTTGAACTACTGAAAAATGTATTTTTTTTAATGTTTAAAAAGGCAAAGAAGTTGACGGATAAGAGGTTTAGCAGTAATGGAAATGGAGCCCTATCTCTCGTTCTCTCTCTCTGTCTCTCTCTCTCCCTTTGCCTTTGGTCTCACCTAACAACAAAAGCAATGTATGCAGCGATGTATGAATTGAAAAAAAGAAAAAAAAAAGATTATCTGTTGGAAGAGAAATAAAGTGATGGGTATGTGGCTGGCTTAGATAGATATACATTACACAGAAGAGAAGCAGCAGTCCGGGTATATCCAATAGAATTCTGTTTTATTTTTATCTTCCCCCTACAAGAATAATGATGCAAGAAAAACAAGGCCAAAATCTCAGACGTCTGCATACCATTTATGTCTTTCCCCCAGTAAATGATCCATATACAGTACTTCATAGTTCATACTACAGCGCCACACAAAAGTAGCAAATCCACAAGCTCAATGTATCATGTATTATAGCACAGAGCCTGTATATTCTCCTATATTGTAATATAGTTTGATTATGACTGTGTTTGCAAGATCCAACCAAGATCATGAAAAATGGGATAACAGATTCTAAAATGAGACTCACCGCACACCGAACTCTCCAAATCCATCCTCCTAACAATGCTTGCAGTGCAGCATTAGCTAATGAATATGTTTTACCAATCTCGTTGGTAAAACATCTTCATACATATTCAGGTAGAGACAGTCCCTAGTAATGAATCCCAGTGCTCACGGTATGTCTAATAGGATTTCTGTCTTATTTCTCCTTTTCCCACTGCTTGTTGTTTTCAGGAACGGGAAAGGGAAACAAATGCAAGTAGAAAAACACAAAAAAGGAACAAAGCAACCATCTTAGACGTCTACATATCACACATATTACTTTTCTCAGTAAATGAATGCACTACCACAGCATCACTCAAAATTAACGGATCCAATAGTTTGAAACGAGGTGCGAGGCATGTTGAGCTTGTAGATCTGCTGCACATTTCATATTTAAATGCTTAAACGTTTCAACTTGAGAACTGAGAGACCATAGTCAAACATGGTGCATGAAAATACAGGGCAGGTGTACCTGCCCTGTAAACGTATAGCCGCACACTTGTAGCTCCCAATGCTTTTAATGGGGAGGAAACACAAGATAAACCAACGTTTCGGACAGTAAAAACTGCCTCCTTCAGGGTCATACAGAACAATAGGCTAGGAGACATTTAAATACCCAGAATTCTAGGGAAGTGACTTGGCCAGTCAACAGGCTGCCAACGAGGTGATCAGGCAGGTGCAACGTCATTATTCCGACCTCCCATTGTTGCGACCTCCCGTTGTTCCAAAACTACGAGACACAAAACCCTGCCCTTCTCCAACCGTAACCCTAAGCCTAAACCCTCGATCCTGGTTGAGGGTCGGGGGTTTAGGCTCTCAGGGTTACGGTTGGAGAAGGGTAGGGTTTTGCTACAAACATGCCTAAACCCTTCTCTAACTCTCATCCTCACCATAACCGAAAGCACGTTGCAGCTGATAGTGGATTTCCAGCGCATGTTCGGACTAGTGGGAGTTCTGATCTGTGGGGCTTCGGTACTCAGATCAGTTCCCATCAGGCAACCCTGTGCTGGTGGAAAACTACTCGGTAGAGCCTCAGTGAGCACATAGTTCATTGGCATGACTATACCCCAGAAAACATTTCTGAAATAACTGGCTCAGAATATACAATACAGTAAAGCGCCTACTTAAGTAACAAACAACATCCTGACGAAAAAAAAAAAAACATCATGAAGAAAATAATTCAGTTTACTTTGCCGTTGGCTGGCACCTCATAAGGGGCGGTGTGCAGTGTATCTCCACGTCTAATGTACATGACAGGTACCTGCCACTCTGTTAACTAATTTGCACCTTATGGTAGCATGCAGTGTAAACTAGTGGTGACAACTTTCTTGTGTCTCCGCAACGTAACAATAGTATATCATGGGTTGATTTCCTTGACTAAAATGTTTGTCGACTAGATTGTTTTCCCACTCGAAAATTCTATACAACATATACTTTAGTTATGATGATATAAGATAAAAACTAAACTACATTGACCAATGCTAAATATATTGACAAAACATATAAAAACTGCATTTCTACTTTTACCATGAGGTCCACCATGTTCATTTCATCAAGACAGTTTGAATCAAAGTTAGAACAGTCCAGAAATCTCGTCGAGCCTCCCGCGGGAGTCTCGCAGGTATGCCAATGAATTGGATTGTCAACTAACATCGGAAAGCTTACTTTTTCTGACAACAACCACAATATTATCAAACAATATCTAATTAGCAAGAGGAAAAAAAAAAAAACGGCACAATATAACACAAATTATTTGATTGTCTCAAAACATTGTGTCTGTGTTCATGATTTTTTGAGACCCGAGTTGGCTTCGTCCGCGGCATAATCGCCATTATGGATCATTTTCCAAAAGTCTGAGGAAAATAAATGGAGAATCCATTTCTGGAACAAGGGCGATGTCACGAGGGGGCGGGACTGCTCAGCTCTGTTGGTATACATAATGTTCAATAAGAAGAACAGGTGATGTTGTTGTTTTAACCCGAGCAAATACCTGCAAGCTCACATTGTGCCACGAGGCAGCTTGTAGATCAGCGACACAGTTGGTTTCGACCTGCTCTCTGACTACATGACCTCTTTAGAGAGTCCTGTGTGAATTCTCTGGTGTCCTTTGAGACCTTTGATGCTTCTGAACCGTTTCCCACAGTGATCACAGTGGTAGGGCTTCTCTCCTGTGTGAGTTCTCTGGTGATGTCTGAGACCAGTGCTGGTTCTGAACCATTTCTCGCATTGGACACAGTGGTAGGACTTCTCTCCCGTGTGAATTCTCTGGTGTTGTCTGAGATGGTTGCTCTGTCTGAACCCAACCCCACATTGGTCACAGTGGTACGGCTTCTCTCCCGTGTGAATTCTCTGGTGTTGTTTGAGATCCTTGGTGCTTCTGAACTGTTTCTCACACTGGGCACAGTGGTAGGGCTTCTCTTGTGTGTGAATTCTCTGGTGTTGTCTGAGATGGCCGCTCTGTCTGAACCCAATCCCACATTGGTCACAGTGGTAGGGCTTCTCTCCTGTGTGACTTCTCTGGTGTTGTTTGAGATGGCTGCTCTGTCCGAACCCAATCCCACATTGGTCACAGTGGTAGGGCTTCTCTCCTGTGTGAATTCTCTGGTGTTGTGTGAGATGGCTGCTGTGTCCGAACCCAATCCCACATTGGTCACAGTGGTAGGGCTTCTCTCCTGTGTGAATTCTCTGGTGTCTTTTGAGATCCCTGCCGTTGCTGAACCGAGTCCCACAATGCTCACAGCCATAGGGCTTTTCTCCCGTATGTATTTTCTGGTGTCTTTTGAGACCAATTCTCTCTCTGAACCGTTTCTCACATTGGTCACAGTGGTAGGGCTTCTCTCCTGTGTGAATACTCTGGTGTTCTTTGAGACCCTTGATGCTTCTGAACCGTTTCATACATTGGACACAGTGGTAGGGATTCTCTCCTGTGTGAACTCTCTGGTGTTGTTTGAGATTGTTGCTCTGTCTGAACCCAATCCCACATTGGTCACAGTGGTAGGGCTTCTCTCCTGTGTGAATTCTCATGTGCGATTTGAAACTACTGTGGTGGCTGAACCTAGCCCCACAGTGGTCACAGTGGTAGGGCTTCTCTCCTGTGTGAATTCTCTGGTGAATTTTAAGAGTTCTTCTCGTGCTGAAACTAGATCCACACTGCTCACAGGCGTGGGGCTTCGTTCCTGTATAAAAACACAAGTAGTCATTAGAACAGTCTTGGTCTGACTGTACATAACAGATGAAGTATTTGCACCTTTTAAGTGCTAGAAACGATGAGGAATAAAAAAAAATAAGCAAAAGCTGTCTTTGTAGAATTATTCAAGCGATAAGTCTGTGCACAGATGCATGTTGCATGCAGGCAGAAGTCTGTTTCAAGCAGCATACAACACAAAAGACACAGAAACGGTTTAAATTGGTGAAACATTCCGCATGGTGGAGGTGCAAAGTAAGGAGGAGAGAAGGAGAGAGAAACTCCTGTCTCACCCCATGCCTAAGGCTTTCAGTGACCTTAATAGATATGTTACAGTTAGACAATAGTAGCGCCTGCGTCTGAGGCGTCAGAGGGAGACCTCTCTGGAAACAGTGGAAACGTTAAAGTACATAAGTACTTTGTCCCCCATTTCGGGGTCATGGAAGAATGACAGCTTTTTGTGGTGATTCTGCAGTCAGTGATTGGAGTCACTCACTCACATGCGGACACACAGAGAACCAATAAAAAGGGGTAGCTCGAGTGTTCAGTTTTTGACCCATCAATGTCGCAGCTCTTCTACAAAGACACCCCGCATGCCTCCTCTCCTCCTCCCTCCTTCGCCGCACACACATACAGATTTAACTCGCAGAGTAAACAAATGGAAGCATAATCGACAGAATATACCATGTGAGGGATGGCTCAGCTCCAGAGCTCCACTGCTTGTTTCTATGAGTCTGCCTTGCATCGAGGCAAACTCATAGAAGCAAGCAGTGGAGCTCTGGACCAGAGCAATACGATAGATATAATTAAACATGCCCCTTTTACTTTGTACAGAGCAGATAACACTGCCCAGGTAAGAACAAAAAACGGATCTGAAACGCTGCCACATTCGGTGTCAACTTCACCACAACACTCCTTAGAGAGGGGCTGAAGTCAAGCTCTCAACACAGCGAGAGCTTGTGGTTCTGCTATTTTCCGGGGGAAACCCAGCACTCAGCACTTAATAGTGGAGATACAAGTTCATGACATGGATTTCTAATCACATTTGTTGAATGAAAGTTTAAGTTGACAATATAAGCTTTTCTAAATTTTACAGGCTTTACAAGCTTTTCTAAAGCTCTTTTCCAAAGTTGTAGACTGTAATTTTATTTTCTCAAACAAATTGATGTGAATTAGGGAGGTGGCCATTTCATTATCTGGGCCAATAAATAATGGGCCTTGATAAAAGGGTTGAAAACCTTTGCATTAAATCCAGTGATTTCACTAGCCATAACTGGCTTACAGACATATTTACCACATTTTGTAACAGCTTCTTACATATGTTTTTAGTTTAAAAATGTGATTATTACTGTGAACCACTGTTCATAACCAATGTTGGCTTTGAAATAATTAATATTGATATTTATTTCACTGAGTTATTAGTCATTAAAAATCCATAAGGCTGAAATATTCATGACCATGTAAAGTGCCAGTGCATCAGCACCATCAATGGTCCACGGTTCCTCGGACCACAAGTGTGCTGATTTTGAAAATCTAGGAGTTGGCAACCCTGTGCTTCTCTCTGTGCCCAAAACGGTTTGCTGAAATACCATTGAGGTGAGGCTGTTTTAATAACAAAAGATTGAATGAAAACGAGTCAGACCCTTCGAAGTTGTAGAGTAGTCCCCCCCAAGGGCGGATGTAACAATTCCCAACTGGGGGGCAGGAGAAAATGGTATGGCTTCATCGCCTGTGTCGCTTCGCGCCATGGGTGATGAAGCCGCACCCATACCATTTTCCATTACAGGACTTTTATTAGGCAAGTAAAGCATCAATAATAACATCAGTTGTTGTTGAAGTTGCAACAGACACGCAGCATGCATAAAGCTAAAGGTCTGACTCAGAGAGTTTTCTGTTTTCAATGATGAAATGCTGTTGGTTTAGTGGTGTCACAGCTGTAGTTAGTTAGTAGCAGTAGTAGTGTTTCAGGTCGCACGAGAAGTCGGCCCGCCGCGAAGTCGGCCCGAATCGTGTGGAGAGGTCGGGCCGCGGCTGTGGAGAGGTCGGGCCGGGGGAGTGGAGAGGTCGGGCCGCGGCTGTGGAGAGGTCGGGCCGGGGGAGTGGAGAGGTCGGCCCATGTCTGTGGAATAGTTAGTTACTTAGTGAGCTAGTGTCAGCTGTTTTAGGCCCTTGTATATCATTATCCTTATTATTGTGCACTTTTTAAGGCTACAACAGAATGTAGAAGATTAATTGTCATGTTGATCTAGTGAATTGACTGCTTTGTTTCCCTGGTACAGCAAAAGTGATGTGATTGACTGATAATTGCTGAGGGTAGGCTATGTTCACACTTGGACCCGAGGTGAAATTGCTTGCTAATGGCTTCAATAACTTTAAAGTAAAATTAACTCCAGACAACTCTGACATGATCAACTCTATGAAATAACTCCAACACTGAAGCCAATTTAACTCTAAAGGTGTTGAAATACACTTTGGGAGTTGAAATCAACTCTGAAATATGTAACCCTGAAATTTTATTTTAACTCTCCAATTTTTGCTGTGTACTGTTTCCCACAATTGGGAAATGAAAATTACGTAATTCAGATTTTAAGTATAATGTAACATTATACTTGGGAGCTCAAAGTGTATAAAAGTGATTATTACATTATTCTTGTCTAAAGTTCCGTTTCCTTTCCTCAACCCTAGTCCTGCTGCAGTTTGGAAGAACACATCCACAATGTTTCAAACTGTTTTAAATATGTGTTATTGTCTAATTACTTTAACTCTGGTAAAGAGTGAAATATGTATTTATTAAACTCTGGGAGTTCAGGCATGTGTCAACCTGTTAGCCATTGCTATAGTCAAAACAAACATTTTGTATCCTAAAGCATAGAATGTATCATTTTAGCCACATTACTGCAATCTGAAGCATAGATTTACATGAATTACTTCAATAACTTTAAAGTACTCTGGTAAAGAGTGAAATATGTATTTATTCAACTCTGGTAAAGATAAAACATTTAATTATTCAACTCTAGTTGAGAGTAAACCAGTATTATTAAACATGCATATGTCTTGATAATGGTTGATATGCAGTGATAATGGTGCCTATACATGTCTATTGTCATGACTTGATAATGGTTGATATGCAGTGATAATGGTGCCTATATACATGTCTATTGTCACAACAGCAAGACATATCAGGCATAAAAGACTTGATGATGGTTGGTATATGGCCTGATAAAGGTTAATATGCAGTGATAATGGTGCCTATGCATGTCTATGATATGCAGTGATAAAGGTGCCTATGCATGTCTAATGGGCCGACTTCTCCACACCCCCTGGCCGACTTCTCCACACCACCTAGCCGACTTCTCCACACCACCTAGCCGACTTCTCCACACCACCTAGCCGACTTCTCCACACCACCTAGCCGAGATCTCCGCAGTTTTGCTCGGTCCGAGTTCGCGGCGGCCCGAGATCTCCTGTCCCCCTAGCCGACTTCTCCACACCACCTAGCCGACTTCTCCACACCACCTAGCCGAGATCTCCGCAGTTTTGCTCGGTCCGAGTTCGCGGCTGCCCGAGATCTCCTGTCCCCGTGTTTCAAATACTTTTAAATATAAGCACTTGGAAATATCTTTGGTTGTTTTGCATGCCGTCATGTTTAGTGGGGCAGTATGGGCATTTAGGGGGCAGGGTCGGATCTAGAGGGGGGCTGGGGTGGGCCGTGCCCACCTAAACATGCCTTGGGCCCACCTAAACGTGCCTCCTGCCCACCCAAAAGTTACGGGGGGGATTCGTTTATTTTTTGCCTTTAAAAAATGTCATTGTGTCATTTCCGATTGTATCATTGTATCATTTTTTCCGTGAGCACTGTGCATTTGTTTAAAAAATGAATGCATCCAAGAAGCAACATGCATCGTTAATTTAAGACGATAAGCAAAAGCAAGCCAAGCGCTTGTCCCTGCAGTCCCCAGCATGTCTAGTCCGACTAGTAGTAGTCAGCCTATTGCTAGCGTTGCTTCCGCTGCCTCTCATGCTCGCCCCACAAACAGTGTCACAGCGCCGGCCACAAACACAACTTCCTCGGCCCCAGTAAGCACAGACACAGGCTTGGATGATGTGTGTGCCCACCCTCAGATTCTATGTGCCCACCCTAGTGAGGTGTACTAGATCCGGCCCTGTTAGGGGCCCCCCATGCCCATGCCTAAATCCGCCCCTGGTCACCCCCTTTTCACCACCACCACCCACTGGGCCCTGACAATCCTCCATTGTTGCAGAGATTAGTGGAGATGTGCGCACGCTCACACACACACACACACACACACACACACACACACACACACACACACACACACACACACACACACACACACACAATGGCTGCATTCCATGCATAGGCCTACCACCAGTGGTGCTGGTGGGGGAGGGGAGGCAGTATGAGTTTCCTTAGTTATGAGTTACCAACACTCTCTGTCTCTGTCTGTCTCTCTCTCTCTCTCACACACACACACACACACACACACACACACACACACACACACACACACACACACACACACACACACACACACACACACACACACACACACACACACAGGCTGCATTCCATGCATACCACCAGTGGTGCTGGTGGGGGAGGGAAGGCAGTATATGTGTTTCCTTAGTTATGAGTTAACAACACTTTCTCTGTCTCTCTCTCTCTCTCTCTCTCTCTCACACACACACACACGCACACGCACACGCACACGCACACGCACACGCACACACACACACACACACACACACACACACACACACACACACACACACACAGTTACTCTAAAGAGCAACCACATTTCTGCACATGTGCCTTCATGTTGGAGATAAATACTAAAAGTGACTTAAAACATGTACATACCCATTCTGTGTAGCTGCGTCACATCTCCTTCCCTCTGCTCTGATGGTCCACATGTGAGGCCTGTTTTTACCGTCTGGGATGTGACTTTACTCTCTGACATGTTGTGTTCTTGACTCAGTCCTCTGCTCTACTGTCTCCCCTCCCCCAGACCAACACTTTACTAGAACAGACTAGAGTCTACAGTTACCAGGACCAACCCACTCTGACCATCCTCCTCCCATTCCTTCACCCAGTCTCCTCCCACTCTCAGGGGCGGATCTAGGCATGGGCCGGGGGGGGGGGGGTAAATGCCCAGACTGCCCCACCATACATGACGGCATGCAAAGCAACCCAAGATATTTCACTGCTTATATTTAAAAGTATTTGAAACACTACTACAGCGACTAACTAACTACAGTTGTCTCACCACTAAACCAACAGCATTTCATCATTGAAAACAGAAAACTCTTTGAGTCAGACCTTTAGCTTTATGCATGCTTGTCTGTGTTTCAACACACAGGGCACTGGTTTATGAGGAGTTCCTGGAAAACAGCATGAATGAATACCAAGATAAATGCAAAGATGAAACTGCATGCATTCAAAACTGATTACATAACTACCCACTGTACATACACAGGTTTACACACTACCCTAGACTGCCACCTACTGGCCTGTTGGTAGTGGTGTTACAACACAGACTGGTTGTAAAAGGAAAGATACTGGTAAATATATTAAAAAAAAAGAATCTCTTCTGTGATCATCACATCAGCACAGTCTTTATTTATACTTTACTTTACTTGTGGCAGTAGTTTATTATGCATCATGAACTGCTGTGTAAGAGAAGACAGTGTCCATGACTTTTGGTGTCTTTTTCAAGACACATCAGGGAATGATTAGGTCTTGCATTGCCTACATTATGCATAGTTCCCACTACCAAATCTCATTTGCATCATGTGATAAAAAATGGCTGTGAATGTTGTGGGATGTTTTGAGAGATGTCTGTCCCATTGTTAATGGACAGGTGATACTGGGTTAGGGTGTGTCTGTGTAACCATATTGCTGAATGGCCAACTCATTTGAATGGACAACCGATTTGCACATGCTCCTATTAGTATGATAAGTAGAGTTTATGTAGACTATATCCTATAGTATTGTGTGAATGGAGTGAAATATTTATATCATATAGGGAATTATAGGGAACAGGGCCATCAATGCTAATCAGTCTGTGTGTTTTATCATGCCAATAAAGCTCATTTGAATTGAACTGAACAGCAAGTAGTTAGAACACATAATTAACATAGAGAGTTGTTGTTTGGGGGGGGGGGGGGGGGGATGCAGTCCTGCCCCCTCGTGGCGTAGCTCCTGTTCCCCACATATTTTTGTTCTCATAGGCTTTTCTAAAATGATTCCTATGATTACGCCGTGAACAAAGCCAACTCGGAACGTGACAAATCATGACACACACGTAACAATCAATAATAATAAATAATAAGATGAAAAACGAAACAAAAAGCATTGTCCGCGGCGTAATCGTGTTTATATTAACCATTTTCCAAAAGTTAGAAGGAAAATGAATGAGGATTCAATTTCTGTAACACTGGTGACGCCATGAAAAGGGCGGGGCTGCGCAGCTCTGGAAGGAAGGCTGCCATAGAAATATAGAACGCTAGATGTCTCTCCCGCAATGCTGGCTAATCGGGAGCGACGTCGTTCACGGCGGCCATCTTGTGAGAGGATAGCATAACAGTGTGTCTATGAGCATATACTCTTTAAATGACTATAACTCGCTTATTTTTCAACCGATTTTCAACAGATTGGTTTGTTCTAAACGTCAGAGACGCCCGCGCATACATAAAGCCGTTATATGATATTTTTCAGAAAAAATATAAATAAAATAAAATAAAAAATGGCAAAAAAAACATAGCCACATCGATAACGTTCATAATACTGCAACCCGTTTGTAAATCCGTCAAGTTTTGAGCGAGTTCTGTTTTTGTTTGGGCTGACATAGAGCATAGTGTATTGAGCCCTCTCACAAGATGGCCGCCGTGAACGACGTCAGAGGCTCCGCCTCCAGACATCTAGCCTTCTTATCTATGAAGGCTGCTACCAGAGCCATCCAGTAGAATCTAATAGTTGCGACATTAAGGGGTCAGAAACCGAGCGCTCGAGCTGCTGTTCATGCAGCCCGAACAGGGACAAACTGGAGTTGGAAATGCATTGTTTCAACGAGGGCGCCGCACATAAGAGCTGTTTTATGCATGTTTTCAACATGTCGATTTTATTGTACAGTAATGTTACTGACTGTACAATTGTGTTATTATGTTGTACTGTATCTAAAAACGATCTAAAATAAAAAAACGATTTAAGATCATTAACCAGCAGGGGCGAAATCCAAAAGCGACCTCGCCCGCGGGCGCCCGGTTTCAAAAGCGGGCGCCCGCTTTCACAAAAACGGGCGCCCGTTTTCACAAAAACGGGCGCCCGTTTTCAAAAGCGGGCGCCCGTTTTCACAAACGGGCGCCCTTTTCAAAAGGTTATGGTTAGGGTTAGGTTAGGTTTAGGCATAGGTTTACTGAGGTTAAGTTTAGGGTTAGAGTTAGGTTTAGGCATAGCCTAGTTTGTGAAAACGGGCGCCCGCTTTTGAAAACGGGCGCCCGCTTTTGAAAACGGGCGCCCGTTTTTGTGAAACGGGCGCCCGTTTTTGTGAAAGCGGGCGCCCGATTTTGAAACCGGGCGCCCGCGGGCGAGGTCGCTTTTGGATTTCGCTGGCTCTATCATTAATGCTGGGCTGTTGCCTGAGTCCAGTGCATTTCTGTCTACTTCGGGTCCAGGACTTGTCCCTATTTGTTGTCCCCATTCTCTATTCAAGTCTATGTAGAACAGCAGCCATTGGACTGGCGCCATGAAGTGAGTTGAGTTGTCGTCGTAACTCTGTCTCTGGCTACTACTAGTAGTTAGCGCAGTTAGCATGTCACGCGTTCATTTCTCCTCCTGCAGCAGAGTACAATAAATGCCGTTTGATTAAATTAAATTAAATGCAAAACCAAGAACATGTCGGAGAGGAATAAACGAAGACACGAGGAGGAGGATAAGGAGGAGGCTGAGAGGAGAAGAGGGGAGAAACATAAGAGAAATAAACACAACAACCAGGAGTCCAAACACGACCAGCAGCATGAAGCTCACAAACTGAAGAAGGAGCTGCAAAAACTGAAGGATCTGGAGACCTTGTGAGTCCAACACTTTACTGTAGAAACTGAAACATCTGGAGACCTTGTGAGTCTCCTCCCCCACTCTGGGCGTTTTGGTGTAGAACATATCATGACCTTCTACAAAAACCTAGGTGTTTGCAAAGATGAGTTTAAATTGGAAATGGTAACAACGGAGGTGGTATTTAAAAAACTATATTCCCTCCAAATTCCTTAGTGACTCAGCCAGCTCTATAGCTCCAATCATCACACACATAGTCAACCTCTCCATCAAACAAGGACAGGTCCCCCAAGATTTCAAACTGGCCAAAGTAACCACCTTGCACAAGAAAGGGAGCAAATTAGACCCCGGTGGAGATATATCAGCCTTTTCATTATTTTCAAAAATTATATAACTCATGATGTGTAATACTGTAATACTTGTGTCTTTTCCTCCAGCTATGAGAAGCCTCCTCCTGGACTCATAAAGGTATGTAGTGAAAGAACACACTTGGAGGTTTTTCTAATTCAGTGGTTTAAAAAAAAAAAAAAAAAAGATTTAAGATTTATTTAAAATAAATATTTATTTAAAATAAATAATTGTCTGCCGATGACCGCATTGTTAATGTAATATTTCTACAAAACCGGACGAGGGCCGTGCACACAGACATCCAGGCAAAGAGGACGCACATGGCCAAAATGTACAGTAGTATCTGTATCAGCATGCATGATGGCTATGATACGCAAGTGATATCAGACATAAACAGCTGTTCTACATGACCGGTCTCTGCCCTTAGATATTATTTCTTTAATAAAGTTCAAATCTTTTTTTCCTCGCACCGTCGCGTTCATGTCGCGCTGCAGATAACACGATGCAGACCAAAAGTAGACCAAATCAGGAGGCTACCGAGGTCAGGAAAACAGTGAGTTGTGTAGATTATCTATCAGGATTTTAGGCTGTATTAATAATTGTTTTTGCTACAGCAGAGCCAGAACAGCCTCTGCACAGCACAACGGACCATAATCCAATAGGAATAACGCAGGCAGTCCATGTGTAAAGCCTAAAATAACTTCAAAAGCAAAAATATATGTAAAATAACCATATGTCTCATGTTACTGGCAAAACTGTGCCACCTATTGCTTGTTTCATGAACCTATTTTATTTTCCCCTAGACTCCCATGAGTCGCATTTCATCATTTAATGGAAACAGCGCACAATTCGCTTTTCTTTTTTCGACTTAATTAACATACTCTTCCTATTTTCGCAAAGGTTTTATGGAAACGTGGATAGTGTGACGTTTGCTTGTGTGTATTGTTGTTGTAGGGCAACAATGAGAAGCCAGAGGACTGCATCCCTGTTTGTGTGTATTGTTGTTGTAGGAGAATGATGAGAAGCCAGAGGACTGCATCCCTGTTTGTGTGTATTGTTGTTGTAGGAGAACAATGAGAAGCCAGAGGACTGCATCCCTGTTTGCGTGTATTGTTGTTGTAGGAGAACGATGAGAAGCCAGAGGACTGCATCCCTGTTTGTGTATATTGTTGTTGTAGGACAACAATGAGAAGCCAGAGGACTGCATCCCTGTTTGTGTGTATTGTTGTTGTAGGAGAACAATGAGAAGCCAGAGGACTGCATCCCTGTTTGTGTGTATTGTTGTTGTAGGAGAACAATGAGAAGCCAGAGGACTGCATCCCTGCTGACCCGGGGAACGAGGACGCTCGGGACTTCCTGGCCCACGCTCCCACTAAGGGCCTGTGGATGCCCTTGGGGAAGGAGGTCAAGGTCATGCAGTGTGAGTTGTTGACTCTGTAACAGATTCACCACGACTTTTGGAGTGATCGATTATTCTGTTGTCTGCTTATCACTCCAAAAGTCGTTTTATTTTTTTTTGTTTTATTAATAAGCGTGTTAACTCTTTCAAACCACCTCGTGAAGTCGTTTTAAGTCATGATTGCACTACAAACTCCAGAAAACAACTCACACACTTTACAACTTTAATTGATAAATGAATGAGTCCTGGAAACGGTGCAATGTGAAAATACATGCTGTTTTCTAAAATGTATTAAAAAAAAAAAAAAAAAACTGAAACGCATCAACTTTTTTTTTTCTTTTTTTTTTTAAGTAGACACCTTACACTGTCTTTGGATCTCATTCATTTGCATTTGCATTTTTATCATCTCTATGGGAAATGTTGAATGGCTGGTAAACTGTTGAGTGTGTTTGCTGACTTATAAATAGCTTATGACATTTCTCTTGTCTTTGTTCCCAATTCAGTCCCGCATCATCAGACTGACTTCCCTGTTCTACCAGAGGTGAATGAACAAAGAAGTTTGGCTAAACAAAAAGACTACTGCTGTGGTCAGTGTGGAAAACGGTTCCCTAAAATGTTCACACTTAAAACACACCAGAGAATTCATACAGGAGAGAGACCCTATGGATGTGATCAGTGTGGAACACACTTCTCTGACTTGCGCACACTTAAAAGACACCAAAGAGTTCATACAGGAGAGAGACCCTATGGATGTGATCAGTGTGGACAACAATTCTCTCACTTGTCCAGCCTTAAAACACACCAGAGAATTCACACAGGAGAGAAACCCGATGGATGTGATCAGTGTGGACAACATTTCTCTCAAATGGGACACCTTAAATCACACAAGAGAATTCAAACAGGAGAGAAACCCTATGGATGTGATCAGTGTGGACAACACTTCTCTCAGATGAGCAGACTTAAACCACACCAGAAAGTCCATACCGGAGAGAAACCCCATGGATGTGATCAGTGTGGACGGCATTTCTCTCGAATGGAACACCTTAAAACACACAAGAGAATTCACACCGGAGAGAAACCCTATGGATGTGAACACTGTGGACAACACTTCTCTCAGATGACCAGCCTTAAACAACACCAGAGAATTCACACCGGAGAGAAACCCTATGGATGTGAACACTGTGGACAACACTTCTCTCAGATGAGCAGCCTTAAACAACACCAGAAAGTCCATACCGGAGAGAAACCCTATGGATGTGATCGGTGTGGACAACATTTCATTCGAATGGAACACCTTAAATCACACAAGAGAATTCACACCGGAGAGAAACCCTATGGATGTGAACACTGTGGACAACACTTCTCTGTAATGTCCAGCCTTAAAAGACACCAGAGAATTCACACCGGAGAGAAACCCTATGGATGTGAACACTGTGGACAAGACTTCTCTCTAATGTCCAGCCTTAAAAAACACCAGAGAATTCACACAGGAGAGAAACCCTATGGATGTGAACACTGTGGACAACACTTCTCTGTAATGTCCACCCTTAAAAAACACCAGAGAATTCACACAGGAGAGAAACCCTATGGATGTGATCAGTGTGGACAACAATTCTCTCACTTGTCCAGCCTTAAAACACACCAGAGAATTCACACAGGAGAGAAACCCGATGGATGTGATCAGTGTGGACAACATTTCTCTCAAATGGGACACCTTAAATCACACAAGAGAATTCAAACAGGAGAGAAACCCTATGGATGTGATCAGTGTGGACAACACTTCTCTCAGATGAGCAGACTTAAACCACACCAGAAAGTCCATACCGGAGAGAAACCCCATGGATGTGATCAGTGTGGACGGCATTTCTCTCGAATGGAACACCTTAAAACACACAAGAGAATTCACACCGGAGAGAAACCCTATGGATGTGAACACTGTGGACAACACTTCTCTCAGATGACCAGCCTTAAACAACACCAGAGAATTCACACCGGAGAGAAACCCTATGGATGTGAACACTGTGGACAACACTTCTCTCAGATGAGCAGCCTTAAACAACACCAGAAAGTCCATACCGGAGAGAAACCCTATGGATGTGATCGGTGTGGACAACATTTCATTCGAATGGAACACCTTAAATCACACAAGAGAATTCACACCGGAGAGAAACCCTATGGATGTGAACACTGTGGACAACACTTCTCTGTAATGTCCAGCCTTAAAAGACACCAGAGAATTCACACCGGAGAGAAACCCTATGGATGTGAACACTGTGGACAAGACTTCTCTCTAATGTCCAGCCTTAAAAAACACCAGAGAATTCACACAGGAGAGAAACCCTATGGATGTGAACACTGTGGACAACACTTCTCTGTAATGTCCACCCTTAAAAAACACCAGAGAATTCACACAGGAGAGAAACCCTATGGATGTGATCAGTGTGGACAACACTTCTCTGACTTGTCCAGCCTTAAAAACCACCAGAGAATTCACACAGGAGAGAAACCCTATTGGTGTGATCAGTGTGGACAACATTTCCCTCGAATGAACAGCCTTAAAAGACACCAGAAAATCCACACTAGATAGAAAGCACATGAATCACTGTGAACAACACTTCTCTCATGCTCAGCCTTGAAGATGTGTCTGTTTAGTGTGACAAGAGCTTCTTTAGAAGAGGTGCACCAGAAAACACACTTACATGAAGTCTAGCATACTTTTTCAAGCAACCTTTATATTTATATATATATATATATATATATATATATATATATATATATATATATATATATATATATATATATATATATATATAATCTAAGCTATTATATATTATCTAAGCTGTTTTAAACACATTACATATACTGCATATGAGATGATTCTAGAACGATTGGGCGACTCATTGCAAGTAGCTTAACATATTGAGTGAGCTGTATTTAAATTATTTTAGTAGTACATTTTTATTTACACATACAATTGTCCTCACTGTCTGAGCTTCTCAAACCTATTCTTTGTTTCACAGCAATTTAAACAGTAGATTTGTTGTTTTTGTCCATCAGTTTTGTGTGTTTTTTGTGAATGAAAGAGATAGAAAGATGTAGAGATAGATGTTAAATTGATGGAGTGAGCAAAGCATTGGTAGTGTCTTTTCACTGTTTCCTCTGTATGTTTTTATTCACAGTCTACAATAACCTTCATGAATTCCCTAATGCTGTTTTTGTTTATTTTTATTCAGCATATTAATAATACTTTATATTTTAACAATACTGTAATTTTTCTCACTGTGTATCTAGACACATTACATTCCATATACATTTCACATTTTCTTTTGTTCATATAAAACAGTCCAGTTACATCCAATATCAAAACAAAATATAATAAACACTAGTGGCTTCTGTTATTCTGTTCTTCAACAGATCACAAATAAACTCCATTTTAACTCTATCACTCTTTGTCACTCCCATCTGAATTACTCCTTTAAATCCTTTTTGGACCAATACTGTAAACTTGCCTTTTAAGTTGCATTACTGCATTTTATATTAAAGTGCTCGATGGCGCTGCGTTGTATCATTAGCAGGGTTGGGTGTAACGAACAACCGGTAATATTAATACTTTTTCAGCTAACGAGTAGTGTAACGACTCTACCTCCTAGAAAACAGTAATAATATTACAGTTACTTCTACTAATATTACTCACTCATGATGCTGCTTTCAACAGTATTGCGTTGGTGAAGGGAGATGAGCTAATGCCACTTTAGTTTGATTTAAAAAAAAAAGAGCAGCGTATTAGTATTAATATTATTATTATTATTGTTATTATTATTTTTATTATTATTATTATTAGGCAGACGTACAAAGACATCTCGTGTCAAAGCTGCAACATTGAGGCGTCAGAAACTGAGCGCTCGAGAGCTGTTTGAGCAGCATGTTGTCCCTATTTATTGTCCCGATCCTCAATAGAGGTCTATGTAGAAGAGCACCCCTTGGACTGGCCACTTAAAGAAAACAGAGTTGGCGCTACTGCTCTGTTCTTACCTTCGAGAAATGCAGCAGAGATTCTCTGTTAAGATTTCAATCAAAAAACTCTCAGGCCATGCTCACAGCTCACCCGATTGCAATAATTCCAACTGTGGTCCAAGTATAATTATTCAAGTATATTTTCATTTGCTATATAAGTCATGCGTTTGTATGCATTTATCACAATAGCTCACATTAAGCGCCACACTCGATGCGCTGTCTATCTGGGGATTTCCCAGACACAGCTGTTCTGAACTAATTACGTGATGCCAGTCTGTTTGCACAGTATCATCAATTAAGCCACTGGAGCTGTAAGCCCTCATTTACTCAATATTAAATCCAAAAGAGCTTATGCTTAGGTATGTTTATCATCCTACTGACTGAAATAACAGCCTACTGCAACTATGTAATCTGGTAGGCTATGTTAATCATGTGTGGCATATAAATGTTAATATATGTTAGTATTTTTCTAGGTTGGGATGTCTGTATTCATCTATCTAAATACATCCATCACCTGCTTATCCGAAGTCAGTTGGTGGGGGCAACAGCTCCACCAGAGAGCTACAGTCACCCAATTGACACAGCATTATTGGCTGATTGGTGACTCTTGTTATTATTATTCATATTCAAAACAATTAGATTCAGCTCTAAAAGAAGCTGACAGATTGACTAGTTACTTTCTACTTTCTTCTACTTTCCTTTTTTTAGGAACCTGGGTGCAAAAGTAATGTAAAAAAGAAATTTGTAAAATACTACATATTACTTTTGCATCCAAGTAATAAGTAGTGTAATATTATTACTTAATAAGTAATCTATTACTTTCCAAAGTAAATACACAACAGGCCAACCTAGAACAATTGGTAGAAATCGAGGGCCTGAGTTACAGTTCTGTGTTTCAACCCACAGGGCACTGGTTTATGAGGAGTTCCTGGAAAACAGCAATAGTAATTTACCTTCAAAATGGCCAAAAAATGACTTAGCCGATTATTTTAAGAAGGTGACGATATGCATGTTCAGACCCAGGCCATATACCAACCATCATCAAGCCATTTATGCTTGATATTTCTTGTTGTGACAATAGACATGCATAGCCACCATTATCACTGCATATCAACCATTATCAAGCCATGACAATAGACATGCATAGTCACCATTATCACTGCATATCAACCATTATCAAGCCATATGCATGTTCAATAGACATGCATACCAACCCTTATCACTGCATACCAAGCCATTATCAAGCCCTGCCCAGGCCATATACCCTTGATATTGCTTGCTGACAATAGACATGCATGCATACCAACCCTTTTGTGGGAAACAGTATGTTAAATTATACTTAAACATCTGAATTAAGTAATTTTCATTTCCCAATTGTGGGAAACAGTAAGTAACACAATAACACAATCACCACAATTTCATGTTGTTTATTGAGGAAACAGTTTACAATTCCTTATTCTTCCACACTCAAAGACTTTTTTGTTTACTATGGAAAAGTAACATGCCGTTTATGTTCTGTTTCCCTATTTTCTTTTCTCTATTGCTTGATATTGTAATGGCAATAAATAAAGTTGTGTACATGTCTTTGATTGTTATTGAGAAAACAGAATTCCTTATTCAATTAGAATCTATGCTTGACATTGCTTGCTATTGTGACATGCATACCAAGCACTATCACATTACATTACATTACTATCTACATTCTGTTGTGTAGCCTTAAAAAGTGCACAATAATAAGGATAATAATATACAAGGGCCTAAAACAGCTGACACTAGCTCACTAAGTAACTAACTTAGCCGCCAAGTCGGGCCGACTTGGCGGCGGCCGGACTTCTCGTGTGACCATCACTTACGGCTCTTGAGATACAGCATATAGGTACTTTCACAGATTGAGGAGAGCAAGACATTTGTAACATTGATTCTTAAGTGAATCAAATGGTGATACAAGCATGAAAATTGGTACACACACACTCTTCAAATCCCACTATTTCTAAAAGTACTGCGTGCCCTGCGAAATAAAAAGCTTTTAAGCCCCATAAATGTATTGAGCATTAATAGAAAATTGGGCATTACGGACATTTTGATACCAAGTACATGTCTCTATGTGCTACGGTTCTTGAGTTACAACATATACGTAGTGATGAGGCACCATAAGTGTAACATTTTGGCACACCCTTTATCACCATATCTTCTATTTTCAGGAAATGGACCTACATGTATCTGCTATCATAAACCAATTCAAGTTTTTCAATTGATGAAACAGGTCGGGAGTTATTAAGCCGATCGCGAAGGGCTGTTTCAGTGCTAAATTTGCTGCGTACATTCTGCGAATATAAGCCACCCAGAAATGTCTGTTTGTGCATCTGTCCTTCACAATAAGTGTATATGTGAAGTGGACGCACCAAGTGTACCATGTGTCATACTATAATTGTATGTGCTAAAATGCGTAATAGTGTAATATATGCAATAGTGTAATAGAGATAATAGTGTAATATATGCAGTATATAGCGGTATACTGTAATAGGGTAATGTATGTAATAAGTGTCACAGTGTAACATGTGTAGTAGTGTATTAGGGTAATATGTGTAATAGTGTAATAGGGTAATATGTGTAATAGTGTCATAGTGTAACATGAGTAATAGTGTAATAGGTTTATATGTGTAATAGTTGCATAGTGTAACATGTGTAATAGTGTAATAGGGTAATATGTGTAATAGTGTCATAGTGTAACATGAGTAATAGTGTAATAGGTTTATATGTGTAATAGTTGCATAGTGTAACATGTGTAATAGTGTAATAGGTTGATATGTGTAATAGTGGCATAGTGTAACATGTGTAATAGTGGCATAGTGTAACATGTGTAATAATTTTATATGTGTAATAGTGGCATAGTGTAACATGTGTAATAGCATGATAGGTTGATATGTGTAATAGTGGCATAGTGTAACATGTGTAATAGTGGCATAGCGTAACATGTTGTAATAGCATAATAGGGTAATGAGTGTAATAGTGTAAAATGTGTAATAGTGTAATAGGTTGATATGTGTAATAGTGGCATAGTGTAACATGTGTAATAGCATAATAGGGTAATATGTGTAATAGTGTCATAATGTAACATGTGTAATAGTGTAATAGGTTTATATGTGTAATAGTGGCATAGCGCAACATGTGTAATAGCATAATAGGGTAATATGTGTAATAGTGTCATAGTGTAACATGTGTAATAGGGTAATAGTGTAATATATGAAATAGTGTAATAGGGCTAATAGTGTGATGTCTGTGTATTATGGTAATAGTGTAAGAGTGTAATATATTACTGTAATATCGGTATAGCATAATAGCGTAATATGTCTATTAGTGTCATATTGTGACATGTGTAATAGGCAAATATGTGTATCATGTGTAATGGTGTAATAGGACAATTACACTAGACCACTATTCCATATATTACACTATTACCCTAATGCACATATATTTCACTATTACACCATTACATATATTACCCTATTACACTATTACATATATTACACTATTACGCTGTTACACAATTGCATATATTACACTATTACATGATTGCGTATATTGCACTATTACCCTAATGTACATATATTGCACTATTACACTATTACACATATTACCCTATTACACTATGACACTATTCCACATATTTTCTATTAAACTATTAGCCTAATGCACAAATATCACACTATTACACTTATTACCCTATTACACATGTTACACTGTGACACTATTACACATATTACCCTAATTCCCTATTACACATGTTACACTAGACACTATTACACATATTACCCTATTACACAATTACACATATTACCCTATTACAGTATTACACGTTACACTACGACACTATTACACATATTACCCTATTACCCTATTACACATGTTACACTATGACACTATTACACATATTACCCTATTACACTATTACAAATTTTACCCTATTACAGTATTACATGTTACACTACGTCACTATTACATATATTACCCTATTACAGTATACCGCTATATACTGCATATGTTACACTATTAGCTCTATTACACTATTACACTATTGCATATATTACACCATTACGCCTTTTAGCACAATATGCCATTATACTATGACACATGCCACACTTGGTGCGACCGCTTCACATATACACTTATTGTGAAGGACAGATGCACAGACAGACATTTCTGGGTAGCTTATATTCACAAAATGTACGCAGCAATTTTAGCACTGAAACAGCCACAATTGGCTTAATAACTCCCAACCCGTTTTATCAATTGAAAAACTTGAAGTGGTTTATGATAGCAGATACATGTAGGTCCATTTCCTGAAAATAGAAGAAACGGTGATAAAGGGATCTTTGAGTTAAAGAATGAAACATGCCAAAATGTTACACTTATGGTGCCACATCACTACGTATATGTTGTAACTCAAGAACCGTAGTAGACATGTACTTGGTATCAAAATGTCCGTAATGCCCGACTTTATATTAACGTTCAATACATTTATGGGGCTTAAGATATGGAGGAAAAAACACATTTTTGGACGGACATCTTGGATTTTGGGGGGTGGCATCTTGGAATTTTGCATATATATATATATATATATATATATATATATATATATATATATATATATATATATATATATATATATATATATATATATATATATATATATATAATTATATATATATAATTATTATATATATATATATATATACACATATATTACACTTGTTGCCCGAAGTGACCAATATTTAGTTTTAGGCTACCTAGAGCAGTTTTATTAGAACTGTGCCATAGCTTGGAGCCAGCACTACAGAGCCAGACAAGACGCTCTAACCCGGTACCACCGCATGTTCGGGTTCTTTCCACCTTGGGCTTTTTAGCCACTGGAACGTCTCAGAATGTATTGCGAGAGAGGGTGGGCATATCGCAATCAACCATCAGCCGCATCATGCCACCAGTGCTGGATGGACTGATAAAACTGGCCCCGCAATATATCGAATTCCCATACACCGCAGCTGAACAGATCCCATCAAGAGGGGTTTTCATTCTATTGCCGGCCTGCCCAACACCATCGGCGCAATAGACTGCACTCATGTGCGCATAAAGGCTCCCTCTCCAGACCCATACCCATACATCAGGGGAGCCCAACCAGTAGATCGGGATCTACCGGATCTCGGCCTGATCTCAAGTAGATCTCGGGAGATGTGGGGAGGAAGAAAAAAAATGGGGTGGAAAAGAAAAAAAAAGAGCGATTTTCGTCTGTGTGTGTGATGCATTTGCAATGGAAGTGTTTGTCCATGTCTGTTGTACTTATGTTGTACTGTTGTATGCTTATAGGGACATAAAGTAAAGTAGTAAAACAAAGTAGTGTTGTGTTGTTGTGAAGTTACTGCAGGCTGGCAACGATGCGTGTGGTTTTAAATGTTGATATTGGACTGGTAGATCCCGGAGGGGTTGGCTGCTGAAAAGTAGATCTTGGGTCAAAAAAGGTTGGGCACCCCTGCCATACATGAACCGTAAGCATTTCCATTCCATCAACGTACAACTGAGCACCACCTTCTCAATGTAGTCGCAAGGTACCCTGGAGGCAAAAATGGAGCTGCTGGAGACGCATGGCTCATTGGTCTGTGCCATTTCGTGTAGGCATCTGTACATTTATGTTATTGGGTTTACATTACTCCGGCTAAGGTTTACATTATAACTTGTGTTTTAACCGTTTTAGGAGATTGTGGATATGAGCTTACCCCCTGGTTAATGACACCAGTCTACGGGCCTCGGACTGCTCAGGAGTGGCTTTATAATTCTACTCACGCACGCACCCGCTCCAAAATTGAGCATACTATTGGTATTTTGAAGGCACGCTGGTTGTGTTTGGACACATCAGGGGGAAAACTGCTTTACTGATTTTGTTTGACTGTTCCAAAATGTTATACAGACTACAATTAGCGTTAATCTAAATGTATTTTGTAATTAAAATAGAGTTCTCGATTCAAAGTTTGTGTTTTCCCATATCTTTTCAGGTTTGTAAGATAATCATGGCATGCTGTGTGCTGCACAACAGCAATGAAACGTGGCGTCCCAATTCCCCTTCTGCCTGAAGAAGTTGTGCGTCCTGACGCACCAGACGAACCACTGTTGGGCCCAGATGTTGGACATGCCAACGACATTTTACAACAATTAATTGGTCGCTTCTGATTTACCCCATTATTTAATCGTTAAAACAAACCAAGCATCAGACGTTGTTATGAGTCGTTTATTGATTTGAATAATTTGCATTCAGACCCGTCAGTTCATTCAGTATCCTAGCCTGGGTGGCAGCCATTCCCCTCAAAATATCCACAAGCTGGGCCACACTGTGGGCAAGACTTTTCCGTTGATGCAGCGAGCCTCTCCTGCGTATCCAGCACCGCGTCAGTTAGTACCCGGGGGGCAGAGGAAGGCTGCGAACGGTTGCGGGACCTGCTGGGTGGTGGCGTTCCATTGTGGGATTGAGATCCACACGGCACAGCTTTTCTTTCTTCCGATTCGGACTCAGACGACAACACCAGCATCAGTTCTGCAATTAAAATTAAACAATCGTGATCTTTATTTTCAATTTCGCACCATTTGCAAGCTACAGCAAAAGAACATGTTTAACTGAGAGGTGCTGGTGATGGCGGTGCCCCGGTGGTCAGATCAGAATCCAGACCCTCTGCGCCAGGAACACCGGCCACTGCTGTCTCGCCAATTATGCCAATGATTCTACTGTCCAAGTCCGAAATGTCTATGCCAGGAGGGCCCTGTCCACCTGTTTTAGACATACATGTAAAATAAAAGCCTACAGTCATACATTTAGTCCAAAATCAAATGTATAAGCAGCATATAGTCTACTCACCTCCTGTCACGAGCGTCTCCCGTCTGTAATCCGTAATTCTTTTTTTTTTGCTGCAGACTTCAATTCGAACCATTTCTTTTTTACGTCGGCCGCTGATCGCCCCTCACTCGATACAACGTTTATCGCCTCCTTTATTTCCTCCCAGCACTTTGATTTGTGTATTCCTTTGTATCCCGAGTTAACGCTGCTGAATATTTTTTTTTATTGTTTTCTACCTCTTGTAGTAGCACCTCGACTTCTGAGCCCGTCCAATTTTTTTTTTCTTTTTGGATCAACGGGTGCGCCCCTCGATCTTGTTTTTTCTTTGCTTTTAGGCATTTGACAGCTGGGTTGCGCGTTGAACTTTTTTTTTTTTCTTCTTTCCTTCCTTGTTGTTGTTTTCCTTCTGTCTCGTTTCCTGTTTCCATTTCCGCCGGTAATGTGCCTTTATATGGGAATTTGGGGGCGTTTACCTATGCTAATTAGGGCACACACACACGCGCTTCCCATTTGGGATTCATCAACATTAGAACATCAGGTGCGAACAATTTGGCAGTTTAAGAATGCGTCATGCATTTGACTGGTTCTCTCTTAGAAATTTAAGAGGAAAAGTTAAGAAATTATTGGCGCATGAGGCCCAATGTTCTTGCGTGCAGGGTAAGTCAATATAGTGCCCTTGTCCTATTCTAGGGTATGGTTCATTCATGACATCCTCCATTTATCGCTATATAATGTGTTTAGCCCCTCAATGACTCATCATGTTTCCTTATATTTGTAGTGCACCGGGATATTGTTCACACGTCGTGGGGTTAATAAATACCCTGGATGTTACGATCGCGCAAGTGTAATGCCCAATAAGAGCATCCTATGTAACTGTTGCTAATGTAGTATTGGCCAAGAACGGGCTTGGGTGGGTCTTAGCAAAGAGATAATTCCAACTGTGGTCCAAGTATATCCAAGTATATTTTCATTTGCTATATAAGTCATGCATTTATAATATACGTGTATCACACAATAGCGAGGGGAAATGTCACATTGTTTTAAGCGGCACACTCGATGCGCTGTCTATCATCAATCATCAATTAAGCCACTGGAGCTATCTACAGTTGTGTTCAAAATAATAGCAGTCTGTTTAAAAAAAAGAGTAAAGCCCAAAATCCTTACAGTGTTTTCATTTCCATGCATTGGGAACACTGCACATTATATTCTAAATCAAAACAAATCAAAAAGCAGAAATTATTTAATTACTTTACAGAAAATTAAGAAAAATGAACATTGGGCTGTTAAAAAAATAGCAGTGTCTGCACTTTACTTTACAAATTAATTTATCGCATACCAGGGTTCATGGATCAGTTTGGATACATCAAAATACTTGAAGAGGTCATTTTGTGTTATGCTGAAGAGGAAATGCCCTTGAAATGGGTGTTTCAGCAAGTCTTGGTTCCAGAACAGCAAAATTAAATTCATGGAGTGGCTAGCCCAATCCCCAGACCTTAATCTGATAGAAAACTTGTGGGGTGACATTAAAAATGCTGTTTCTGAGGCAAAACCAAGAAATGCAGAGGAATTATGGAACATTGTCAAATCATCCTGGGCTGGAATACCTGTTCACAGATGCCAGAAATTGGTCGACTCCATGCAACACAGATGTGAAGCGGTTCTCAAAAACAGTGGCTATACAACTAAATATTAGTTTAGTGATTCACAGGAATGCTGAATCCTGGATATTTTTCAGTTAATACAGTAAATATTTGAGTTTGTAAAGTAAAATGCAGACACTGCTATTTTTTTTAACAGCCCAATGTTCATTTTTCTTCATATTCTGTAAAGTAATTAAATGATTTCTGCTTTTTTCTTCATGTTTTGATTTAGAATATAATGTGCAGTGTTCCCAAATATGGAAATAAAAAACACTATAAGGATTTTGGACTTTATTCATTTTTAAACAGACTGCTATTATTTTGAACACAACTGTATAAGCCCTCATATACTCAATATTAAATCCAAAAGAGCTTAGGCTTATGTATGTTTATCATACCTTTTAATTTTGCATTGAAACATAGTTGACAGGAACTGTAACCAAATAACAATCCTACTGACTGAAATAACAGCCTACCGCAGCTATGTAATCTATGGTAGGCTATGCTAATCATGTGTGGCATATAAATGTTAATATATTTTAGTATGTTTTCTAGGGTGGGATCTCAGCTTGTAGATCAGCTACACGGTTGGTTTAGACCTGCTCCCTGACTACATGACATCTTTAGAGAGTCCTGAGAGAGTTCTCTGGTGACGTTTGAGAACACTCAAGTGTCTGAATGCAGCTCCACACTGGCCACAGGCGTAGGGCTTCTCTCCTGTGTGAATTCTCTGGTGTGCGTTGAGACCTTTGATGCTTCTGAACCGTTTCCCACATTGGTCACAGAGGTTGGGCTTCTCTCCTGTATGAATTCTCTGGTGTCCTTTGAGATCACTGCTCTTTCTAAACAGTTTCTCACATTGGTCACATTGGTAGGGCTTCTCTCCTGTGTGAATTCTCCGGTGTTGTTTGAGATTGCTGCTCTGTCTGAACCCAATCCCACATTGGTCACAGTGGTAGGGCTTCTCTCCTGTGTGAATTCTCTGGTGTTGTTTGAGAGTATTGCTTCGGCTGAAACGTATTCCACATTGGTCACAGTGGTAGGGCTTCTCTCCTGTGTGAATTCTCTGGTGTTGTTTGAGGGCCTTGCCGTTGCTGAACCGAGCCCCACAATGCTCACAGGCATAGGGCTTTTCTCCCGTATGTATTTTCTGGTGTTCTTTGAGAGCAATTCTCTGTCTGAACCTAGTCCCACATTGGTCACAGTGGTAGGGCTTCTCTCCTGTATGAATTCTCTGATGAATTCTTAGAGAAGTGTTACTGCTGAACCATTTCCCGCACTGGTCATACTCACAGGCATAGGGCTTCTCTCCCGTATGAGTGCTCTGGTGTTTTTTGAGGCTACCACTGTCACTGAACTGTTTGCCACATTTGTCACAATGGTAGGGCTTCTCTCCTGTGTGAGTTCTCTGATGCCTCTTAAGATTACTACTTAGATTGAAACGTTTTTCACATTTGTCACAGGCGTAGGGCTTCTCTCCCGTGTGAACCATCTGGTGTTTTTCGAGATTATATCTGTGTCTGAATCTAGTCCCACACTGGTCACAGTGGTAGGGCTTCTCTCCTGTATGAATTCTCTGGTGCTGTTTGAGTTGACCACTTTGACTGAACTGTTTCTCACATTTGTCACAGTGGTAGGGTTTCTCTTCTGTGTGAATTCTCTGGTGTTGTTTGAGGGCCTTGCCGTTGCTGAACCGAGTCTCACAATGCTCACAGGCATAAGGCTTTTCTCCCGTATGTATTTTCTGGTGTTTTTTGAGAGCAATTCTCTGTCTGAACCTATTCCCACATTGGTCACAGAGGTAGGGCTTCTCTCCTGTATGAATTCTCTGGTGAATTCTTAGAGAACTGTTCCTGCTGAACCATTTCCCGCACTGGTCATACTCACAGGCATAGGGCTTCTCTCCCGTATGAGTGCTCTGGTGCTTTTTGAGGCTACCACTGTCACTGAACTGTTTGCTACATTTGTCACAATGGTAGGGCTTCTCTCCTGTGTGAGTTCTCTGATGCCTCTTGAGATTACTACTTACATTGAAACGTTTTTCACATTTGTCACAGGCGTAGGGCTTCTCTCCCGTGTGAACCATCTGGTGTTTTTCGAGATTATATCTGTGTCTGAACCTAGTCCCACACTGGTCACAGTGGTAGGGCTTCTCTCCTGTATGAATTCTCTGGTGCTTTTTGAGTTGACCACTTTGACTGAACTGTTTCTCACATTGGTCACAGTGGTAGGGCTTCTCTCCCGTGTGAATTCTCTGGTGAATTTTAAGAGTTTTTCTCGTGCTGAACCTAGTTCCACACTGGTCACAGGTGTGGGGCTTCTTTCCTGTTTAAAAAAAACGAGTATTTAGTAATTAGAACATTCGGTAACACTTTCTTTAAAGGTCACTTTTATATTGCAATATAAGCTCATTTATAATGCATTATAATACCTGTATAAGGCATTATAACACATGTTATAAATGTTTATAATCATGTATAATAACTTCCAACCATGTTTATAAGGTATTATCCGTGCTGGTTATAATGTGTCTTTATGCTCAGTGGAACCGCACATTATCATAACTTAGGTAGTTATAAAGGCACATAGAGAAGTGCTGTAATGTATAATAATGTGTCATAACCAATGTGTTTATTAAATGGAATAATGTGGCACCTATCATGCAAGCCATTTCACAAGAACAACAATATTTAATAGCATTATTATTATTAGCAGTTATTAGCAGGTTATTTTATTTCATAATACCTTATACTTGTGACCTATAAGTAAAGTGGGAACATTCTTGATTATTAGAATTGTGTAGGCCTAAGGAAAAAAAAAAAAAAAAAAAAAAAAAAAACGCCACAATGATTATTGTCAATATTTATTTTTCTCAAATTGCACTGAAATTGTACAATGTTGTCATGTCAAGGAAAAACAATGATCATTCAGTTGGTAGTCAACTTTGAATTAGCTAGAGTGAACACTTGAACCAAAAACCTCGAGGAAAATACAGATTAATTACTCACACCAATAAAATAATTGTAATTACAAATTGAAACAAAATGCTGTTCTAATACAAACACATTATTTCCAAATGGCAAAACAAGTACAAGCTCTGCAACAGTAGGATCCAATAAAACATCAATGATGTTGCCATTTCTCTGCTTACTAGCATGAGCTTTTATTTTGAACATGACACTATTTGAGCCATATCCTGTGCTGCTATTTCCTTTTGAGAATGAGAGAGAGAGAGAGAGAGAGAGAGAGAGAGAGAGAGAGAGAGAGAGAGAGAGAGAGAGAGAGAGAGAGAGAGAGAGAGAGAGAGCTACTGAGTGAAACCACTGGACAGAATTCTAAACAAAGGTCACAGCATTGTGGATAACCAAACGCAAGCCAAAACTGTCTAGCAACTGTAATTATCCAGAAGCAACTGAGGTAGCCGGCCTGATATGAAAGTTTAAGTTTAGTGGAGAAATACCCCTGGTGAGAAGCTTTTTCACTGCTACAGTATAGGCCTATGCTAGCATCAGATGTAATGCTATAGTAAACATACACTGAAATGCCACTTGTGCAACAAATGATACAGTAGCCTGCATGCAATCATGCAGGATGGAGGAACTGTGCTGTTTTGTTGTTTTGGATTTATGGAATTTTGATGTCATGTAAAATAATGACCTATTTGATTGATGTGAGTAATACGAACCCGTTTAAATATTTCTAGAGGTTTTTCTTTCATTGTAAAGTTTTCACTTTGCTCTTTAAAGGTGATTGCGAACTGAAAGCTATTAACTGCATTTAAATATTAACATCTTGATGTATTAATTAATTTATATTTACACAGCGTATTTTTTCTTTTACTTGACATGACAGCATTGTACTGTTGTATATTTTCTGTTGCAATTTGAGAAAAATAAATACTGACATGCTGTGGGTAATCTTTGTTGTTTTTTTCCCCACACAATTCTTATAATCATTAAAGAACGTTCTCAATTTAATCAAAGGTCACAAAGTCATGCTATAAGGTATTATAGAAAGATACAACTGCTAATAACCATCAAATAATGTTGTCACTTTACTTCTCAAAGTCCTGCTAAAACATACTATTGATGCTTACAATACATTATTCCATGTAATAAACACATTTGTTATAATACTTTATGATACATCACAACACTTCTCTGTATACTTTTGTATACAAAGTGTATCTGTATACTTTTATAACTAACCTAAGTTATGATTGTTATAATATGCTGTTCTACTGAGCATAATGAAGCATTATAACCAGCACTTATAATACCTTAGAAACATGCTTATAAGTTATTGTACATGATTATAAACATTTATAACGGGTGTTATAATGCCTTATAAAGGCATTATAATGCATTATAAATGAGCTTATGATGCATTATAAAGACTTAGTCTGACTGTACATAACAGATGAATTCTTTGCACTTTTTAATGGAAGTGCTAGAAACGATGAGGAATAAAAAAAATTGCAGCAAAAGCTGTCTTTGTAGAATTATTCTAGAGATAAGTCTGTGCACAGATGCATGTTGCATGCAGGCAGAAGTCTGTTGCAAGCAGCATACAGCACAAAAGACACAGAAACGGTTTAAATTGGTGAAACATTCCACATGGGGGAGGGGCAAAGTAAGGAGGAGAGAAGGAGAGAGAAACTCCTGTCTCACCCCATTGCCCCCCCATGCCCATGCCTATAGATACGCCTCCCCCTTCCAGCACCACCCACTGAGCCCTGACAATCCTCCATTGTCGCAGAGATTAGTGGAGATCTTTTGCAAGTTTTTTTTTCCTCCTGGCACAACTCTTGTCAATCTTTGACTGGGCTGACCTCATTTATTATCTTGACCACGTGGCCATGGATGCTATAGGCCTTTGATCCATACCAGTGGTTTTCAACCTTTTCGACTCCAGGGACCACCATTTATTCGGCATTTGAGCCACGGACCACCATTTGATTACATTTTCACCCCAAAGACCTAAAACTAAAGAATTCTTTTGGCTTTGTCCACAAATCCAGGCTGGATTTTGCCAACAAAACAGTGTAAACATCTTAATTAAGTGGTGCTAATTCAGATGATGAATATTTTAACTCTTGAGAGTGTAAAAATGAAACCAAATGGACCCGCAAGGGTCCATTTGGTTTCATTTTTACATTCTCAAGAGTTACATCTGGTTAACCAACTTTCCATCATTTAGCCTGGGGACCACCTGGAACCCTCTGAAGGACCACTGGTGGTCCCCGGACGACCTGTTGAAAACCCCTGATCCATACGGTTCATCAAAACATCAAGCATACAAAGACATCTTTGGCCATAAAACTTGGTTCTCTATGTGCCTATGTGTGCGTGCATGCACAGACAAAGGGTGCCCCCCAGTAGTGCTGGTGAGGAGGGGGAGGGGCAGTATGACCCATATGAAGAAAAACTTTTAAGAGTTTCTGCAAACTCTTGAAAGTGGCACCTATCATGCAAGCCATTTCACAAGAACATTACTATGGGTCTGTTTTGCATGTCATATATTACTATTCTAAATATAAAGGACAAAATTATATGTTTCACTTTGCACCGAAATACTATGGATCATATTAACTTTCTTCTCTTTTATCAAAGGAACTCTTTCAAGAGTTCGCATATTTTTTTCCATATGAGGTATTACCTTTTTAACACGCAGTGTTGCTGCTTTACTATGTGCACGTCGTATAAAAGTGATGTAAAACATGCACATACCCGTTCTGTGTAACTTTATCACAGGCTGCTTCAGCATGACTGTCTGGTAGATCTGTTCCTTCACTGACGCTGCAGCTGAAAGGCTGTCGGTCGACATCTCTCCTTTAAAATCCCCACATAGTCCATCTCCTTCCCTCTGCTCTGATGGTCCACATGTGAGGCCTGTTTTTACCGTCTGGGATGTGACTTTACTCTCTGACATGTTGTGTTCTTGACTCAGTCCTCTGCTCTACTGTCTCCCCTCCCCCAGACCAACACTTTACTAGAACAGACTAGAGTCTACAGTTACCAGGACCAACCCACTCTGACCATCCTCCTCCCATTCCTTCACCCAGTCTCCTCCCACTCTCCTCCCTGCTAGTACTGGCTGAAGGAAAATGTGCCATGCTGTGCAGCCCACATAGGCAGTGCCTGCTTGAGTGCATGCATGTCATGTCCACAACAGAGGCCTCAATCAGTAAGGGAAAAAAGTAGAACTGAGTACATTACAGCATGTTACATCCCAGGCATAACAGCATGTGCCTTTGGCCTTGCATAACAACAAACATTAGACTCATTGGGCTCCATTTACGTTACACGCTTAACCCCTTTATCCCAAACCCCTTATGCCTCTTTTACTATTTCAAAATATTTGTGGACCTTCAGCATTGAGGAGTTTGAGGATTTTCGAAAAATGTTGATATTTCGAACCAAAAAAAAAAAAAAAAAGAATCGCAAGGCTATAGCCTTACTGTATTTCATCATTTTGAGGATTTTCGAAAAATGTCTTGCACAGCATGCCGTTTTTCATCGTTTTGAGGATTTTTGAGAATTTTCGAAAGATTTTAAAATTAAAAAAAAATAAAATAAGAAAAACGCAAGGCTATAGCCTTACCGTTTTTCATTTTGAGGATTTTTAAGGATTTTCAAAAAATGACGAAACGCAAGTCTATAGCCTTACAGTCTTGCACAGCATGCCGTTTTTCATCGTTTTGAGGACTTTTGAGGATTTTCGAAAGATTTTAAAATAAAAAAAAAAAAAAAAAAAAAAAACGCAAGGCTATAAGCATTTTTAATAATTTCGAGGATTTTTGAGGATTTTCCAAAAATGACGAAACCTGGCAAAAATGCAAGGCTATAACCTTAACGTTTTTAATCACTTTGAGGATTTTCGAAAAATGTTGAAATAAAAAAAAACACAAGGCCATGGCCTACTGTTTTTCATCGTCTTGATGATTTTTGAGGATTTTCGAAAAATGACGAAACCTGGCAAAAAAAGCAAAGCTATAGCCTTGCGTCTTTGCCGCCTTGCGTTTTTGCCTTATGGTCTTGCAGAACTTGCCGTTTTTCATTGTTTGGGGGACTTTTGAGGAATTTCGAAAAATGTCGAAATTTCGAAAAACAAACAAACAAACAAACAAACAAACAAAACAAATGCAAGGATATAGCCTTACCGTTTTTCATCGTTTTGAGGATTTTCAAAAAATGTCGAAACTTCGGGAAAAAAAAAAAAAAAAAAAAAAACGCAAGGCTATAGCCTTACGGTCTTGCACAGCATGCCGTTTTTCATCGTTTTGAGGATTTCTGAAAAAATGTCGAAATTAAGAAAAAAACACAAGGCTATAACAAAATGAAAAAAAACAAAACAAAACAAAAAAAAACGCAATGCTAAAGCCTTACTGTGTTTTTACTGTATGTCGAAATTTCAAAAGAGCACAAGGCTATAGCCTTACCATTTTTCATCGTTTTGAGGATTTTTGAAGGTTTTCGAAAAAATGACGAAACCTGGTGTAGTATTACGCAGAAGCGGGGATCGAACCCGGGACTCCCACTTGCCAGTCCAACATTCTGTCCAATATTCTGATTCTGATTCTGATCTTGCACAGCAAGCCGTTTTTCATTGTTTTAAGGATTTTGTAGGATTTTTGAAAAATGTCGAAAATTTCCAAAAAATGAAAGGCTATAGCCTTGCCGTTTTTCATTGTTTTTTTCAGGATTTTAAAGAAATGACAAAAACTGGCAAAAACGCAAGGCTATAGCCTTAGGGTCTTGCACAGCATGCCGTTTTTCATTGTTTTGAGGATTTTTGCGGATTTTCAAAAAATGTTGAAATTTCGAAAAAAAAATGCAAGGCTATAGCCTTACTGTTTTTCATCACTTTGAGGATTTTTGAGGATTTTCGAAAAATGCCGAAATTTAAAAACGAATGCAAGGCCATGGTCTTACTGTTTTTTTATCGTTTTGATGATTTTTGAGGATTTTCAAAAAATTACAAAACCTGGCAAAAATTGTTTATATAATATATATACAATATATACATATTGTTTATATTTTGTATTTGTGGTTCTGTAGCTATCAATAACCTTAGCTTTATATAATTTCTTAAATATTTTTATTGAACTGGACATTTTCAGTTCATTAACTAATGAATTCCACAAATTAATCCTATCCCTATCCCTATCCTATCCCTCTCTTGGCTAGAATAGTAGATTCATAGTAGATTAGTAGATTCATAGTAATTAGACAGATCTACGATTCTTATTGCTTTTTTGTAGCATAAAAATGGGAAATAAAATAGTTCCTTATGTATTGCCCTTACGACTAAGGATTTCTATAGTCGAAATTAATGTGAATAAATGTGCCGTCAGTCGACTGCCAGTCGAATGGCACCACAATTATAAGCAATACCTCCAAAGGAGCAGCATTGGTCCACTGACCACCTGTTGAAAGCCCCTTGTAAAACAAAAACACAAAACAATGCAGCTGCTGCTGTGCATCGTTATAATAGTTAACTAAAAAAAATTAACCCTAATGAACCAAATGAACCCGTTAGGGTTCATTTGGTTCAATTTGTACACTCTCAGAAAAAAGAAGCGTCTAAAGAAATCCATTAACATGGCGATGTCATCAAGGTATACCACCCAAGATGAATACCAACCTTTTCCTACTTTGGCACATTTTTGATCCTATACAATGATCCTGACAACCAAAGCACAGAAAAAAAAAAAAATAACTAAAACTAAAACTAACTCAAACTAAATATTTTTCACCAAAATAAAAACTAAATAAAAAACCCGCTCTAAAAACTAACTAAAACTAACTGAATTAGAACATTAAATGTCAAAACTAACTAAAACTAAACTAAAATGAAAAATCCATAACTATAATAACCTTGGTGCTGTGTACAGTCAGAGTCAGAACATGAATGTTGTTGTTACACATTCAGAACACCAGGTGGCACACTGACACTGCTGGTGTAATTCATGAGCAACATGTTGGGCAATGATGATTGGTTTTTCAACCAGTGATCCTGGAAGCACCACCTCGAGGGGTTTCCACTTTCCATGAGGTGGTCCACACTACCACATGGTTCTAGACCAGTGGTTTTCAACCTTTTTGATGCCAGGTACCACCATTTTTTCAGAATTTGAGCCACGGACCACCATTTGAGGACATTTTAGCCCCACAGACCCCAAAACTAAAGATTTATTTTGCTTTTGTCCATCTTTTAGTTGTGTAGACTTGGGGCTACTTCAGATGATGAATATTCTAACTCTTGAGAGTGTAAAAATGAAACCAAATGGACCCGCAAGGGTCCATTTGGTTTCATTTTTACGTTCTCAAGGGTTACATCTGGTTAACCAACTTAGCTGGGGACCACCTGGAACCCTCTCAGGGACCACTGGTGGTCCCCGGACCACCTGTTGAAAACCCCTGTTCTAGACCATGGGTGTCAAACTCTGGCCCGCGGGCCAAATTTGGCCCACTGTGTAATTTCATTTGGCCCTTGAGACATTATCAAATTAAAGGGGAAGACCACTCATTTTCAACATTTTAATATGTCAATAATATACCTTAGAGATGTTGTGTGGACAATGACCAGACTTCCACACAGTATGTCAAATAAGGCAATAGTAAGGTTCTAACCAGTGTTTGAGATTTTTTATTAATCATATTTTTCATTTTATATAATATTGTCTTGGTTTTGTTTTAGTATAGTTTTTTCACTTTACGATGTCAATATGTGGTAGTTTTCCATGTCAATTTATTATCAATGATTATACCTAAGAATTTTGTTTGATATGTTTGTTCTAATTCAATGTTGTTTATAGTTAATTTAATTGGAGTATTGATATGTATTGTGCCAAATATAGCCTTACCGTTTTTCATCATTTTGAGGACTTTTCACAAAACAAAACAAACAAACAAACAAACAAACAAAAAACCCTGCAAGGCTATAGCCTTACTGTTTTTTATTGTTTTGAAGATTTTTGAGGATTTTCGAAAAATTACAAAACCTGGCATAAATGCAAGGCTATAGCCTTAGGGTCTTGCACAGCATAACAATTTGCATTGTTTTGAGGATTTTTTAGAATTTTTGAAAAAATGAAAGGCTATAGCCTTACCGTTTTTCATCACTGAGGATTTTTTTTTTTTTTTTTTTCAAAAAATGTCAAAATTTGTGTCAAAAATGTCAAAAATTCCACAAATTAATCCTATGACTGATATGCATCTGGGTTTTATATTAGTTCTTGCTTTGTCTGGCTTGAATATGACGTTTCCCCTAAGATCATAGTTGCCCTCTCTTGCCTGGAATAGGTCCTGCATGCAGCTTGGAAGTGATTTATCATGAGCCTTATACAATATGGTAGTGGAGTTAACTAGGTCTTGTAATTTCAATGTATAGTTTTGTATAAATAATTGAGCAGTAGATTCATAAAAATTAGACAGATTTACGTTCTTATTGCTTTTTTGTAGCATAAAAATGGGATGTAAAATAGCTTCATATTTATTGCCCCAGACTTCCACACAGTATGTCAAATAAGGTAATAATAAGGATCTAACCAGTGTTTGAAAAAAAACAAAAAAAACAAAAAAAAAACAAAACGCAAGGCTATATATAGGCTTATTGTTTTTCATCGTCTTGAGGATTTTTGAGGATTTAGGAAAAATAACAAAAGCTGGCAAAAACGCAAGCCTATTGCCTTACAGTCTTGCACAGCATGATGTTTTTCATTGTTTTGAGGATTTTTGAGGATTTTCGAAAAATGTCGAAATTTTGAAAAATAAAAAACGCAAGCCTATAGCCTTACTGTTTTCATTTTGGGGATTTTCGTAAAATGACAAAAACTGGCAAAAACGCAAGGCTATAACCTTAGGGTCTGCACAGCATGCAATTTTTCATCGTTTTGAAGTTTTTTGAGGATTTTAAAAAAATAAATTGAAATAAAAAAAGGCTATAGCCTTACCATTTTTCATTATGTAAAAAAATGGCCAATCAACATAACAAAACCTTCATTTACCGCAAGACAGCAAATTCTCACTCTTGGAATTCCTCTAGTTTTACAACTAGGCCTACTGTATACATACTGTTAGTCAAAGAATGAGAGTGCAGTGAGTGTACATGAGCATAGCATACTTTTGACTTTTCTATGCATTTGGGTGTTTCTGGGGATTTGACACCTCATTTTTTGTTTTTTTGTTTTTTTGTTTTTTTCCGGATGGTGGTGCCCACCCTGAAATTCCATGTGCCCATCCAAGTGAGGCTTTCTCGATCCGGCCCTGAAAGCTGCATGAGTTCATGATTGATTACGCTCAATCTTAAACTGTACGTCTGCACCTGTGACCCGACATATACATTATACAAATTACAATTGACGAGTCTGGTCTCCAAGACCAGTTCAGTTCTTTCTGCAAAGGTGGTTGGAGTGGTTGGCCAGCCATGCCTTGAGGTCTGTGCCGGGGAGAAAGGTGAAACCACACCCTGCCTAGCAGCCTTCAATGTAGAAGGAACATACAGCCACACCATGATCATTTTCAAGGGGGAGCGGTTACGCCCAGGATGGCTCGATATACTACCCACCAAATACTACTGTGTGTGTGTGTGTGTGTGTGTGTGTGTGTGTGTCCAATAGAGATGCGCAGTGACGTCACCGCCCCGGTTCCGGAAGTCTTTTCCCCATTCATTTTTCTCATAGACTTTTTGAAAATAATTTATATCAAGACGATTACGCCGCGGCCAAAGCCAACTCAGGTCGTGACAAATCATGACAACAAACACAACATCGTCATATAATATATAATTAGGAAGAAGTAGAAAACGGCATGATACAAGACTTTTTGTTTCGTTTTTCATCTTAGAAATTATTTTATTGTCCCAAAAGTTTGTGTGTGTCATCATGATTCGTCACGACTCGAGTTGGCTTCGTCCGCGGTGTAATCGTCTTGATATAAATTATTTTCGAAAAGTCTATGAGAAAAATGAATTGGGAAAAGACTTCCGGAACCGGGGCGGTGACGTCACTGCGCATCTCTATAATGGCTTGGATAAATTCAGACTTCTTCCTGGAGTGGGTTCACCTATTCGTCGCGTCACTCCCAAAGGATGACCCTCGGCCCCACATCTTGCCCCTGGATGGGCATAGTAGCCACGTATACAACCTGGAGTTAACCTCATGAAGAGCATGAATGTGCACATCCTGTGCTATCCACCACACACCACTCATGCACTTCAGCCCGCAGACAAGGCACTCTTCAGAAGCTTGAAACACCAATGTGTTTCGTGGACATGGTAACACACACACACCCACACACCCACGCACACGCACACACAGGCGCACGTGCACACACACACACACACACACACACACACACACACACACACACACACACACACACACACACACACACACACACACACACACACACACACACACACCAACACACACACCAACACACACACAGATGTGAACCGTTGCACTGTTACAGCACCTACGTTTAAAAACACTATATAAATTGAATTATTATTATTGTTTGTTGTTTATGTATGACTTTATTAGGTTTATTAGGTGACATGATACGGTATGTATATGTGGTCATGGTAGAACACACACATGCGCACACACGCACACACACAGATTCAGATGTGAACTGTTGCACTGTTACAGCACCTTAGTTTAGTAAAATGCGCTATAGAAAATGAAGCAACTGTTATTGTATGTTTTTTACCGTACGGTATATATGTGTTCATGGTAGTCAGTGCTCATAGTAGCACACACACACAGTCACACACACACACACACACACACACACACACACACACACACACACACACACACACACACACACACACACACACACACACACACACACACCCAGTTAGTTCTTAAAAGGCGCTATGTAAATTGAAGCTGCTATTATTGTTGTATGTATGACTCAGGTGACATCATACGGTATCTATATGTGGTCATGGTCCACAGTTCCCCATGTCACGTCTATATATGGTCACGGTCTGTCTCACAGACAGTCCTGTCACAACCTCAGCTCAATGCCATTCCATGATGAATGATGTCACTATCACCTGAATAAAGAGGTCATGTTCCAAATTGGATTGTAGGCCTATTCTTTTTTGACTGTTTTGCTTTGCTTTGCTTTGGCTCATTATATTTGGCTGATGAGTGGCTCAAATTACACTTATGCATTAAAGGTAGGGTAAGTGAAATTCATCCTGTAGTTCCAGCCTGGTGCACTAGGGGCGCCAAACAGTAGCTACACTATGTGAGCCTGCTGCTCGATCCTGATTGGAGGAGAATTCGCTACCACCTGGGGAACTTTTATTAGCTCCTCTGCTAACGTGGGGGAGGGGGAAACTCCATATATGGTTTCCACACCTTATAATAGAGCATTTTAACAGAAAAAAATATTTTTTTGGGTGATATCTGACAAAAGTGAAATCACTTCCCCTACCTTTAAGCTAAGTTGAGCCACCGACAAAAAATATGATTTTAATAAAGAAATGCATTAGATATGCAAAATATAAGTATTGTATGTGGTTAAGGCCAAGTGAATTTCCTCAAAGACTCAACCTGGGTGGTGCTGGGACACATATATATTATGTATATTTTTTACCGATGTGCGTTTGTTTTTTTATTCACTTGCCAAACTTATAACTGACAAGTTAGATCTGTTTGCACAATGCAATTCTCCTCAGCAGGCTACAGTAGTTTCGAGACATTGCTCCTCCCACCAAAACAACCAAAGACCAATCAAATTAATTGTTTGGTGTCAAGTACAGTTGTGGCAAGAAACATGTGCTGTCATTGGCTGTTAAACTTTAAGGAGCTTGGAAATAATGTACTACATTTGTGTACATGAAGACGCACACACAGTCACACTCACACACACACACACACACCACACACACACACACACACACACACACAAACACACACACGCACGCACGCACGCACGCACGCACGCACGCACGCACGCACGCACGCACGCACGCACGCACGCACGCTCGCTCGCTCGCTCGCTCGCTCGCTCGCTCACTCACTCACTCACTCACTCACTCACTCACTCACTCACTCACTCACACACTCACACACTCACACACACACACACACACACACACACACACACACACACACACACACACACACCATAACCAAATGCTGGAGGACACATGCATGGAACGACGCCTTCTAGATACGCTATGTGCCCCGCCCAACAAGTTTACAAACCCATATGGGTTCCATTTGGTTTCTAACAATTTAGGGAACCTTTGGAACTTTCCTCAACTGGATGACAGACTGATAGATAGACATACAGTATGATAGATAGATAGATAGATAGATAGATAGATAGATAGATAGATAGATAGATAGATAGATAGATAGATAGATAGATAGATAGATAGATAGATAGATAGATAGATAGATAGATAGATAGATAGATAGGGCCTTTCTGTGTGGAGTTTGCATGTTCTCCCTGTGTCCCCTAGGGTAGGTCACAAAAACATGCAGCAATCCTGGGCACTGAACTACCTCCCCCTGGCCAGCCGGGGCGCCTGATGGAGGGGACAGGAACTGGTTGGAATAACGTGTTCCTTCCACGTGCTACGTCCAACCAGGGAAACTCCCCAGTCCCCACTGTCAGGTGAAACGAAGGCGGCTTGGACTCCTCATGCATTGAAGGAAGCATGAGGCCAGTCCGCTGCCTCCCCAGGTTGGCGGAGGATGTGTAGAGCCCAGGATCACATTAGGAATTGGCACTGAGTGAAAAAATGGGTTACAAAATCGTGGGATAAAATATTAATATATATATAAAAAGAGTTTCATACCATGCTTCATACATCGTGCAGTTTATCGTGCAGTGTGTGGTTCTGAGCATACTGTATATTGTTCTATTTTGCAGATACATTAAAAATATGCAGCAAATAAAAATAAATGTGTAACACCATTTGGAGCAAGCAGTCCATCCATCTTGGTCCTATTAGATAGATAGATAGATAGATAGATAGATAGATAGATAGATAGATAGATAGATAGATAGATAGATAGATAGATAGATAGATAGATAGATAGATAGATAGATAGATAGATAGATAGATAGATCGATCGATCGATCGATCGATCGATCTGTTTTCGGGCATTCTGCTTCCGTTAAATGGTGCTTAATAATACCATATTTACACACCAGAACGACACCGATGTCTCTGAAGCGATCACTTAATAGTTTACCTTCTTTTGTGGCATTTCCACTGAATAAAAGTCTTGAATGAGTAATGACGTTCTTGTCATTTAACGAACCGTGTCTGCAAAGACGGCACGTTGTCTCAATTGTACAGATCATGATGACGTCATCATGATACAAGGAGTGGAATTGATGACGTCATCATCAGTGTGTGTGTGTGTGTGTGTGTGTGTGTGTGTGTGTGTGTGTGTGTGTGTGTGTGTGTGTGTGTGTGTGTGTGTGTGTGTGTGTGTGTGTGTGTGTTGTTAGGGAAATTTTACATTTAGCTATATGTTTTCTCTCTCTGTTAGTACAATGTGTGTTGTTTCAGGATTAACAAGTGTTTCTTTGTGACATATCAGGTGGTTTCTCACTATCTAGTCCAGTTTCTACCGGTTTGTGCCTCCGCTCTACAGGCATGTGAAGGTTCTCAAGGTTGGGACTGACCCACGCCTCTGGGTCTGCCTTGTCTCTGATTGACATGCAAGCAGCCATATGCAAACCTGTGTTAATATCACACCAGTGTATCCCCCTCCCCATTTGGGCTGTCTTTCTCTCTCACAGAAGATATATTAACTACTGTTTTCTTGATTTTCTTTATGCGTCTTGTAACTGTCGCCCGAGGCAGTTGCAACATTCATCACTTATCGTGCACGATATTTTAATAGATAATTCTGTTTAATAAATACCATCTAAGACCAGACAAATTCTCCTTCAGTTATTTCTCATTGTGTGTAATAGAAGTGCATATTTTCTCTATCAGTGTGTGTGTGTGTGTGTGTGTGTGTGTGTGTGTGTGTGTGTGTGTGTGTGTGTGTGTGTGTGTGTGTGTGTGTGTGTGTGTGTGTGTGTGTGTGTGTGTGTGTGTGTACACTGGCGTACCTGCAAGGAAGCACGTACCACTCCAACTCATTTTAATGTCCTTGTGTGACGTCATCATCAGGTGCTGTACGTGCTACATTGCCACGCAGACAGCATGACCTCTTTTAAACTTCTTCTAAACAGAGCATTTCCCACAATATTATTTACAGTTCCTTGTATTTGTTTTCTACCTAACTCGTATGGTTACTTTCGGCAATGTGTAAAAAAAAAAAAAAAAAAAAAAAAAAAAAAATCACTGAGTCACGCTTGCTGTTCACAGAACATGCCTGGCAAAAGACCATTGACCCTTTGTGACCGCACTGCATGGTTAAGGCCCCAGTCTCTATGGAGGTGTGGGTTCAAATCCCACCACTGCAAAAATCATGTATTAGCACGTCAAGATAGTTGAAACAATAAATAACGATTATGTGTGTGTGTATGGCATTAATATACACCTGATTGATGTTGTGTTGTGTGGTACCCCCATTCTGTCTCCTAGAAATGGAGAAATTAACATGGTAAAACATCTTTTACCATGTTAATAATTTTTCTTTTAGGACCTTTTCCCCTCCCTGAGTGTGTACAAATGGAATCGGTCCGGAGAGAGAGAGAGAGTTTGGAAAGTCCAGGCTCAGATTTTTTTTTTTTTACTTTAATCCCTGTTATTAGCACTTTGGTCCAAAACCCTTAACTTAATACTTCACCCAAATTCACCTCCTTATTTAATGGCATTTGATAACTTTACTGCTGCTGGTGGTTATGCTGTTTGACTAAAACACTATTTAATAGTGTTTTAGTCAGTAACATTTTTCACACTATTACAGCCGATTCAATACTATTGAATCTGTGTCATGGATTTCAATGTTTGGGGGTACCCAACTTCTTTTGGGCTAAAATCTACTGAAACATACAGTACCTCGTGATAGCGACTAGCATGCCCTTATTAAGATAGAGCCAGGTGCAGTTTGGGAATGGGGATTCCCCATGCTCTGTGCATTGGCCTGGCAAGTTGATGCCCAGGTTCAATCCCTGCTGCTGGCATAAAAGGTGTGATAAAAACAAAATAGTAATCATAATTGCTAAATCAATTAACTATATACTGTACAGTAATTATTGGGCTCTACTGTCATTGTGCAGGATATCAGCAGGCAGAATGAACACATTGCTTTTTAACCCCAGAATTGTTTATCAGTGGCATTAATTGTGTGGTGATTAGTTGTTCTGTTATTGCTTAAAAAGGTTAACAATATAATTGACATTCATCCAGGCAGATAGGCCTTTTAAGGCCTAATACAACGATGATTTTATTTATTTAAGTGCCAAGAAAGGCCACAGGTATCAAACCTATCATTTTGAGTACCTAATACATTAGAGCTAAGCTTACTATTTTATCATAATCACCACTACCATACCAAATTTGCTTTAAATATATCTAAATCAATTACTTTACGGTGTCTGGCATGTTAGAGTATGTACAGTAGGGCCATGTGAGTGAAATGCAGCATAAAGTAAGCAACAGTGACTTATTGAAGACTTCTATAGTAAATTAATGCTGCCTGCAATACAATGGCTCAAGAATCTGCCAGTCTGGTGCCATGCACAAATCCTGGCCCTGGTGAGAGCAGGAGTGGAACTGGTGAGATGTAGAGGTCCTGGGACAGAGGTCAACCAACAGAGCAGCTGTCATCACCAACATCATCATCATTGTTGTAAGATAGCAAAATGAGTCTATTTACAATAGACCATGTTTAGTCAGTGCTAGTGTTCTTTGTATGAACTTCATGGGCTATGCCTATCACTGTTGAAATTGTCAATTTTGCATTTGATGTAAACATGCATCATGACAAGTGATGCAGGAAAATTAACACCACAGAGATTTGCACTCTGTAGGCTATAAATAGCAGAAGCTGGCTATGTTTTGTGACACTTTTGACCTTACTTGCATGTGAGTAAGCCTACAATTTATTACAGTTATTGCATGTGAGTAACGCTACAATTTATTACAGTTATTGCATGTGAGTAAGCCTATGTGAGTAATTTATTACAGTTATTGCCATGTACATTCCGTCCCTCTTTGTATATTTCTCTTTTTCCTTTTACCTCCACTAGGGTTTGCTGCTTCTGGCTTTATAGAAGTGAATGCTTTGTACATCTCTAAATGAAATGAACAAGGTGGCCTTAAGTATAATGCTTAGTGTGTGTAGATTCAGCATTTCAGCTGAAGTTGTTAGTTGTACTTCATGCATTCATCCATTCATGATATGCTGTAGTTCTCACAGCAAAATAATTATAATAATCCCAGCTATATATATATATATATATATATATATATATATATATATATATATATATATATATATATATATATATATATATATATATATATATATATATATATATATATATATATATATATATATATATATGTGTGTGTGTGTGTGTGTGTGTGTGTGTGTAAGGGATAACACCCGACGAACCGGTGATCTGTTTCCTATTAACTGACCGAGGCGCAGCCGAGGTCAGTTAGTTAGGAAACAAATCACCGGTTCGAAGGGTGTTATCCCGCTTATTACATGGCTTACGTCAGTGGTTTTCAACCAGTGGTCCGAGGACCACCAGTGGTCCTTGAGAGGGTGACGGCAACGGCATGTAAACAACCAAATACGTAGCTAACCAAATGGACCCGCTAACGGCGTGCTGGAACTAAATGCAGAAGCGCAGCGCGGATTGATATGAACACAGCTGTTTGCACTTTGGGGAACTTGTTTATGCAGCGGTCAAATATAGCGCGGAGCGGTGATTATAGTGTATTATGTGACCGCTCACATGACCAGAACGCTGGCTTCTGATTGGAGCATTCATTCAAGCCATGTAATATATATATATATATATATATATATATATATATATATATATATATATATATATATATATATATATATATATATATATATTAATGGTGTTGATTTTTAACGCGTTAACGGCGTTGATTAAATTTCTACGTTATTTGCGTCAAAACTTTTAACGCAATTAACGCACATGCACGCGCGTGCGCACGCGCGCGCACGCGCGTGCGTGCGCATGCTCTGTCTCGGATGTGATTCCACTCGCTGGCGACTCTATTAAAGGGGGACAACAAATGGGGACAAAGTTGCGCAATGCATTGGAGTCTATGGGCTCTAGCGAGTATATCAGGGCTACTAAACTGGTGGCCTGACATCTCCGTTCACTTCCATGGAATGGTCTAATGGCGGCTGCTCTTCATTTCCACTGAGCATGAGTACAGCTAACTGAATAGCAGCGCACGCTCTGTTCTCTGAGCCCTCAATGTCGCTAGTCTGCCACTAGTCTTGTAGTGGTGCTTCCCACCGGAGAATCAGAGCAGCTTCACTTCCTGTTCCTCCACGTGAAGTGAAGTCAGATGTAAACAAACGGCAGCTCTTTCGGATCACTCCCAACTATTGTGATGTGTTTGTTTAACCACGTCGCCATCGAAACTGAGAAGAAAAGTTGATTCAGAAAATCGCCAGTTTAATAACGAGTGGACCGAAAAATAATGGCTAAATTGAAACTCCATAGGGAGCACAGGCAGACCTATTTGCTCTGTAACCAAATCAATGCTGTCGCAAAATAATCCGATGGTAAGAGACGCCACTGTTGCATGGATTATTGTCAAGGAAAAAAAAACACCCAGAGATGATGAAGAGTCGAATGCATGCTGGCTGCAGGAGGTAGAGCCTATTTCTTTCCCTGTTTACATGCCTGTTCCCTGTTTACCTTTGCATTAGTGAATATTTGTATTTGTCTGTCTTGATGAAATGAACATGGTGGGCCCTATTGTATGGCCACTGGCCAGTCAAAGATGTGCCATCACTGTCATTAGTTGCCTGTGTGTAGGCTAGTCCTGTCCCCTGTTGCAAGCCTTTTGAGAATTAAAGAGAGAGCACAATAAGTGTGCCTTAGATGTTGTGATTTTCTGCTGTTGTGATAACAGATATGATATGATGTCCGTTTTCATAAGCTGCACTATAAACGTGTATTTTGATTTGGTTCAAATATGATGCATGTTAGAAAGACCAGATGCACATTGCACTTTTCTTATAAATGGAGCATTTTAAAAAGTGAAATACTTTAAAAAATGTGTCTGTGTGTGTACACATGTCATGGTGGAGAGTAGTCTCTGTGGCAGTCTGGCCCCCGGGCCCCTTGGGTTTTTGGCAATGCGGACTCCTGAACAATTTAGTTGAATAGCCCGCTGTCTTTCCATTTCCGCAACAATACACAGGAAAACATGGCATATTGTCCGAAATAGTCCGAATGGTGATTAATCATGATTAAATTAATTTTGAAGGTGTGATTAATTTGATTAAAAATTTTAATCATTCAACACCCCTAATATATATATATATATATATATATATATATATATATATATATATATATATATATATATATATATATATATATATATATATATATATATATATATATATATATATATATATATATATATATATATATACATCTCATTCAAGTCATCTTTAAGATGCAAGTATTTGGCTGGAACACACTATTGCACACATTTCACACCCCATATTGATATTGTATCTGTGCCTACTGAGCTCGTCAGAATGTACCTTATTTTTGAAACCTAATTGCAATATAGGTCTACGATTGGTCTGTACTTGACTACATACTGTATGCTGTACATTAGGCTAAATTTACACACTGTGCAAATAAGTGATCCACAGAGATTGAAGGATCAATTTTCATCTTGCTTATCTCAGAGCAGAGTGGCGCAGCGGAAGCGTGCTGGGCCCATAACCCAGAGGTCGATGGATCGAAACCATCCTCTGCTAACACTACAGTTCACTTTATTTTGCAAACTACAGTCCACTTCATTTCCCTGTTTTCTCTAAATTAGCTGTCCTTTGTAAATTAGGCATGAAGATCAAAGGCAGAAGCAGGAGTAGGGGAGACCGGGGCAGGTTGTCTCACGGGTTGGTTGTCACAAATCTTATTACAGCCAAACTAGAGGGCGCTGTTTCACCATGTTGATATCAGTCATGTGACAAGACATAAGGTTCATTTGTACCATGAAATTTTTTAGAAGACACCTACCACATTGATATGAGAAGACATTGATTTTTTTTAGGGGCAAAACGAACTTTTGATTTTGGTGTTAGTTTTGTAATAAAAGGTTGTAGAATATTAGATATTTAAAAACTATGCACATGTTAGAAAGAGGACATCAATAGCTTCATTTTGATGTGATGTGGGATTTGCTAGCTGCAGCCATGTGGCAGCTATCATTAAAAGTTTGTCAAATGATCATGTGGGGCTGGTTGTCTCATTTTTTGCGGGGCTGGTTGTCACATGTCAAATGGGTATAATAAACAAATGATAATGATTTACAACTATAAAAGTATATTAGCTATTAAAGATTTAATTTCTAGTCATTTTAAAACTTATTGTGTGTCTCTAGCTTAAAAAACAAAAAAGTTACACGTTTTTTAAATTTCACATTTTTCTTCTGAAACCCCATTGATTTCCTATAGGGACAACCAACCCTGTGCATTGTGACAAGCTACCCCGTGATGGGGCTGGTTGTCACAACGTGTCAAGGTGACTTTGATGGCTAATAACTACCTGATAGAATAACTTATGGGGAAAAGGGTTACACCAATTTCAAGCCAAGACCTTAAGCTTCCTTCTAATATAGGGCTGATTATCATGTGATGTGTGGTTGATGAGCAATTCAAGTCAAAGCAAAAAGTGTGACAACGCGCCCCGGTCTCCCCTACTGTGTGGTATTGTGGCCGACTGGTCTAAGGCACTGGATTAAACTGAGGTCAGGGTTTTTTGAACTACGACCTACGTGGCAGGTTAAAACTGAGGTTGGTGCAAGTGACCTATGTGGCCCATGGACGTTGTCGGTCACTAGCCCAAACCTAACCTCGGCAACTCATAAGGGGTGATAACAGCGCTGTAGCAAGTGGAATGTAAATGTAACCGGCAGTTAGGTGTTTAGAAGGACCATCCAAGCCACAAGCAGGCCAGATGGAGTCTGCAGAACCAATGAAGAATCTGCCTCTCCTGAATGAAGAGTCTGGTGCAGCGCACAGGTCTTGGGCCCAGTTGATATAATATTGTTGCCTTATGCGGGACTAATGCAAAAAAAAAAATGGGGTATGCCTTCTATTCTATTGGGGTTATAGAAAAAAAAACTCAGTCTAACTTGGCAGTGCAGCCATGTAGAGTCAAAGGTATTTTGCTGTGTGTGTGTGTCTCACACACACAGGCACGCACGCACGCACACACACACACACACACACACACACACACACACACACACACACACACACACACATACACACACGCACACACACACACACACACACACACACACACACACACACACACACACACACACACACACACACAATATCCTTGTCTTGTGTGACGTCATCCTCAGGTGCTGTACGTGCTACGTTGCCACGCAGACAGCATGACCTTTTGAATGCAACAGCATGGGACATCTTGTAATCTGAGCATTTCCAACAATATAGTTTTCAGTTCCTTGTATTTTTGAAGTGCTGCAAAGCACTTCCCTTAGACGGTTTACAAGATGTGCGTGTGTGTCCGTCCGTCCGTCCGTCCGTCCCTGTCTGGCTGCGTGTGTGGAGTCAGGCGGCATGTTGCCACGTCCAGAGAAACAAGCACAATGGGACGTTCAGGCGGCATGTTGCCACGTCCAGAGAAACAAGCACAATGGGACGTTCCCATTCAGACTCCATGCAGGCAGGGACAGACACAGGCGCAGACACAGGCACGGCGCAGCACTTCATTTCACACGGGTGTGATTTTTTTTCTCTACCTTGCTCGTCTGGATATTTTCGGAAATGTGTAAAAAAGGCTGATTCACGGTTGCTGTTCACAGAACACACCTGGCAAAATAATATTGACCCTATGTGACCGCACTGCATGGTTAAACTACGGTTTGAACTACGAACTACGTAGCAGGTTAAAACTGAGGTAGGTGCAAGTGACCTATGGACGTTTTAGGGTTGAGAGGGCTGAAATGTAGAAAGCAACTGGTCGTCACGTGTCTTTTGTGAGGCCCAACAAACCGGCAGTGAGGCTTTTAGGCCACAACTACAGTCGTCCACGTGAAGCCTGCTGAAGCATTAAAGAGTCTGACACTCCTGAATTCAAGATTCAAGATTCAAGAACTTGTCTTTGTTCATGTTCCACATATACAGACAACATACATTCAAGAAGACAACAAGAAGACAGTATGACTGAATGAGCAGTCTAGTGCAGCACACAGGTCCTGGGCCCAGTTGTTATAGTTGCCCTATGCAGGACTATTGCACAAATTTTGGTTTGCTTTCTATAGTGCATTACATTCAACCACACACATCTCACACACATCTCACACACACACACACACACACACACACACACACACACACACACACACACACACACACACACACACACACACACACACACACACACACACACACATACACACACACACTGATGACAAACCATGCAACCAGTCCAGTGCCTTGCCCAAGGACACTTCGACACGTAGACAGGTGGAGGAGCCGACCCACAGATCATTGGACGACCTGCTCCACCTGACACTGGCTGCTTGTACCCATGTGCATCGTGCACTCTGCCTTTTTTCAGAATTATCTAATGTAACCAGAGGAGCAAGGGGAGGAAACAAGAAGTACAAGGAACACCTACTGACAAATCACACCGATGGAAACGCCCATGTTAAAGGTTTCGTCCTGCTGGGTGGTAGCGAGGTAATGGTATAAAAGATGCTGTGTGCACAGCATCGACACAGCCTTTCAGGATGAAGACCACTGGTGTTTTCCTGCTCATCCTCTTCGGTGTCTGCTCAGCTGACTTGCAGGTGAACTTCAACGATCAAGCGACGTTGGAGGAGCTGCGCATCAACCACTATGAGAACGATGGAACGTCGGGGGTGAGCATAGGTGAGAACGATGGAGATGCTGATGTCCAACCTAGATACATCACACATCACAACACATAGTGAACAGAATACATCATGATCACACCTTGTGATTTAGGGCTCAAATTTCGTCTCATCACCCTTTATACGCATTTAGAGCATCTAGCATCGGCAGGGTCGGATTGACCATTGGGCGTACAGGGAGGTCTCCCGGTGGGCCACGACCCGTAGGGGGCCGATGGTATCACGGTATGATTAAAAGCACTGCATGGTTTTCAACCTTTTTGATCCCAGGGCCCACTATTCATTCAGAATTTTGAGCCACGGACCCACCATTTGAGGACATTTTAGCCGCAACAGACCCCCAAAACTAAAGATTTGGGAAACAAAACAGTTAAACATACAGATCAAAATGATCTACATTTTGTAGAAGATTAATGGTCACGCGCTGGTTGTTGTGGGCCGGTTTAGGCCAAATCACGCTAAAAATGTCCGGGCCGATTTTTCCGCCCAGTCCACCACTGAGCATCGGGGAAGAGGGCTAAAGAGCTAAAGTTGCTATTTTCGTTACCATCCTTATTCTTTCTTCCTTAAACACCTCCTAGAGCCGTTACATTATGCATAGGTGTGGTTTGGGCGTTTTTAGCGTTCATCCAATCCGTGTTGGTCTTGCGCCATTGCCTTTAATTCATCCCTCGTCCTTACCCTTTATGCCTACTGCTAAATGGTTCTTAAGTACTTAAAGGGATATTTCACTTTCGAAAAAAAAAACCTTTGGTCATTTTATGGTCTACTCAGTATCATATGAACACACATGACAGTTTACTGACAAGTTACTCCTTTCAGTATTTAGATATTTGATGTTCATTTGCCTCCTTCCTATCCATTATAAATTAAAACTCCATTTTAACCATGACAGATTAATTGAAAACATCCCATCTTTTTTTTTGGTGACTCATATTGACCTCCTAATACGTGAGAGGGCTGTGGGATTTCAAATACAGTTTTCATTTATTTTAAGTGACCAAGCAGTCCACAAAGTGGACTTGGTCACTTCATTGTTATTGACTGCTTTTGACTCCTTCTCCTTCTTCTTCTTCTTCTTCTTCCGCCAACAATAGCTGTTCTGTCTGAACCGTGCAGTCGGTTTTCGCGAAAATTGGTAATCTGGTAGAGGGTGTTGCCAAACGGTGATGATGCGAAGCCTGTGACCACTGGTCAAATGGTGGCGCTATAGCACTCAACTGAAATTGCAAACTTTAAACACTTATAACTCATGAACTGCTTGACTCTCAGAAATGTAACTTATATTCACTTATGCGTCTGCTTATGCCGAACAACTTTTGTATTCTGACTTTTGACCTCTGACCTTTAGATGAACCGCCATCTTGAATTATATGTAAAACAGTTAAAATGTCTCTTCTCCTACAATCTTTGATCAAAATGCATAACAATGACCTACACATGAACTTTGAAGCCATACAAACATGGAATGGGTGTGAATTTTGTTTTTAGTGAAAAAAATGATGTTTTTACGAGCCAATGAAAATTGCTCGTTTGTGAAAATGATTCTAATGCCCCTAATCTACACATGCAGCATAATCTGCTTCTGATATTTTACAGTTTTGTAGAGGGGGATGCCAAATAGCAGCAAAACCAGTCTTACTCCAATTGCTCAAATGGGGGCGCTATAACAATTCTTTGAAACTGAAACATTTGAACAACCATAACTCGGGCATCGTTTGGCCAAAATTCATGGGACTTGTTTCTACATGTTCCTTGATTCATGTGGAACACATCTGTAACTTTGACAGGTAAGCTCCACCCCCAGAGTGTCTGCCATTTTAAGCAGTTTGAAAAATGCTCATTTCTGATTTTCTGCCTGGATTTTTGATCAATTTGCATGACACCTGCTACATGAGAACTTTGGCCCCATCCGGACAAAAGTTCCGAAGCAAATTTGTTTTCATCAAAAAATGACGTTTTTATAAGCCAATGAAAATTGCTGCTTTGTGAAGAGTCTTCTGCTTGTTTCTCTCTGGCAACACTGGAGCAAGTATATTGTGCCAGATTATACTTGCTCCAGTATGTGGAATTTAGGATGACCTCCTCCCACTATATATACTATATATATATATATATATATATATATATATATATATATATATATATATATATATATATATATATATATATATATATATATATATATATATATATATATATATATATGTGTGTGTTTGAGTGACGCTCCTTTGAGTTGAACTGCTGTTGGAGAAACTACTATTCTCCTGTTTGAAGACAATCAATATAATGCAAACAAAGTTTGCATTAGATTATTACACACACACACACCCCCCCCCCCCCCCCCCCCCCCCCCCCCCCCAAAAAAAAAAAAAAAAAAAAAAATCCCAAATCCTATCTCAATGAATTAGCATATTTTTACGAGACCACTAAAAAAAATATGTTTTAAACAAGAGATGACGGTATCTGAAAAGTATATTGTGTGCAGTTAACACTTGGTCTGGACTATTTTGTTTTTATTGCTTTAGCTAACTCAATATTTTGTTTCTATGTGTAACCCAGGGTAAAACTCAATGTAATGGTAATGGCACCAACTCAGTGGCCTTGTGGTTAGAGTGTCCGCCCTGAGACTGGGAGACCGGGGTTCGATTCCCGGCCAGGTCATACCCCGACATTCTAGATTTCCAGTAGTAACCTACCCAACGAAAGCTTTGCATTGTACAAGCCTTGATCATTTCATGTAACAGTGTAGTGGTTAAAACATTGTGCCAGATTATGTTAGATTAACTTCTTGAACAAAGTGGCCATTAAACAACTGTTGTTAACTAGTGTCCAATCACATTTATTTCACAATTTCTTCTAGTTGTACTTGAATTGTACTGTAATTCTCCAAGCTTTTATCAGTTTTGTTGTAGTAGGCCAGGTTGACATGTAGGCTACTGTAGGAATTTTATATTTCATTTATTCATTCACTATTGTATGGACCCGGGGCAAAAGCACCCCCCTCAGATAATTTCTCAAAAATATGTTCCTTCTTCTGCATATTGTTCTGACTCCTTATTGCTGCTTGCTTGGTCACGTTTTATTGCTGCTTTCATTTATTTTTAAAATATTGTTTTACTCATTTGGGTGGGCATACACAAATATGGAAACAATATTTGTATAAACTGTCTGGTGTGTTGACATGAGACTGAGTACACCAAAAGATTACCAAAAGTTTTTTCGAAAGTGGAATATCCCTTTAACGCCTGGCACATGGCTCTCCCCTCTGATACATGAAGGCTCGGCCCAAATAATATTTGGACCAGTATTTGATAATTCATATCTTGGTCAATTCTGGTCCATTTCTTACATTTCAAAATGATGTGTGACTGTCAAACATCAATTTTTCATTTGCTGTATAGAATCTACGGGTAGGTCTACTCTACGAAGCGGGATTAAGCAAAACATATCTATCAGGAATTTGGTGAAACATAGTGAAACTGAATCATCAGCAGCAATGTGTCACAATTTAATTCATATCTTGAACTATAAAATTGTCCCGGTGGGAAAATATGCGCCAATCCGCCCCTGTTTTTGGGGATGTAACAACTACACAAACAAAATAACACATGGATGTCTTTGGTAGGGCTGTAACAACTACACATATAGGTAAGAAAGCCTGGTCCAAAATTATCCTTTAACTTGAAAAAGGATGGGGAACGATATTCACGATATTCACAAAACACAAACTTCTTTCATATATTGATAAGCACTCATTATGCCTTGCAAAAAACAAACAAACAATCAAAACATCATACATTAACTCAATTTGCATATCTCTGTGTATATGAAAGACACTTGTGATTTTTTCCCTCAGGAAATGACAACACATCTAATTCCAGGAGAAATGAAGTGGGAGCACCAGGAGGATATTCTGTGAATGCAGGTAACACACACACACACACACACACACACACACACACACACACACACACACACACACACACACACACACACACACACACGCACACACACACACACACACACACACACACACACACACACACACACACACACACACACACACACACACACACACACGCAATTCACAAACACATGTAAACGTTGACTCAAGCCACCTTTTGCATTGAAAAAAAAAAGGTAGAGCACGGTTTGATGGAGACATAGCTGTGTCTTCCTGTAACTAGTTATAGAGTATAGCTGGAGGGATCTACAAGCATTGGAGGCTTTTAGAAAACCTATTTTGATATATATTTTAAAACGAAGCAGATTTTATTTTCCCAGATTATTTTTCTCTTTAAAATATTCAAATCCTGTACAGGATGGCATATTTTGGACATGAATGGTAACACTTTACAATAACGACCCGTTATAAAGCATTTATGAACATTTATAAGCCATTTGTAGATGAATATTAATCATGAACATATTTATTTACATCTGTGAATGCTTAACTAAACATTTATTTGTTTAACTCTATTTAAAGCTCATGTATAACTTATTAGTAAATTATGAATAAGTAGTAAACTATTCAAGAATGAGACATTTATACATATATGCAATTATTATAATATTTGTATTTGTAACTAAGTTCTACAATATTTATATAATAGTAGACAAATAAACAATAGTTTATAAAGTATTCATATACCTTGGTCAATTATTAATAAATACATAATAACATTCTAGCGAAAACATTTGTAACTATGGCTACATATTATTACTAAGTAGACATTTATTTATAAACATTTACTTACACTTATCATTAACAAAATCATTTATTATTTGGCTGGCTGTTCATGTGTCCTCCATGTTTGTTCATGTTTTAACTATGTTGGTAAAACATTCCTAAAATATATATTGATCATTGGTAGATGTTTCAAGAGCCCTAAAGTAAAGTGAAGACAATATTCAATATTTATTAGTTAGGACTGTCTGTTAATGTAGCATGTTAACAGAAAGTTCTAAACAATGAGTAGTCATCACTTTACATTATGGCACTTGATTATGATTTATGGAACATAGGCTAATGTGGCCTCAATATTTGTAAAACATTCCTAAAAAGATCTAAAGTTTAGTTTTTTTTTTTGTGAGTGACTGTTTTAGTTGAAGCTGCTCCTGGAGCAGCTTTTTCCCATTGAAGTAGCTGATTATAATCCAACTGTATGACTGTAGCGTTGTCTACAGGCGTATTAACCCCCAAACATGGAGGCCACATATGGATGCCACATAGCATAAGCCATGCTTATTGCATTTATAAATCATAATCAAGTGCCCTAATGTAAAGTGAAAACTATTCATTGTTTACAACTGTCTGTTGTAATGTTTTACAAACATACAGGAAACATGAACAAACATGGAGGACACATGAATAGCCATAAATTCCTAGCCATCAAATGTTTTTTTATGAACTATGTTTTTTTTTTATCTACTAATAGAATATAAATATTGTATAACCTAGTTACAAGTGATTTATTAACAATAATACATGTATATAAATGGCTTATTCATGAATAGTTTACTATTTAGTAATAATTTAATAAAAACTAGCTGTAAATATAGTTAGCATAATGGATGTTAATAAACAATCTGTGCATGATGATTATACTCATCTATAAACTGCTTTTTAATGTTTATAAATGCTTTAAAACGGGTTGTTGTTTTTGTGGCAAACTGTTACCACAAAAAAATAATCATTCAACAGCCCTAATGATGATGGTTTGCATAATATGTGAACATACCATTAAAATCCCATCCCATAAGTAGCTAAAGTATAATGCAAACTGCATTGGAGGGAGGGGGACCTCAGGGTGAAATGTAGAAAAGGGGGCATCCTGACAAGAATCAAGAGCATTATGCATCATGTCACAGGAATCAAGGTAGATTGCGCCCAATATGTTTTGATGTGGAATTCTCCTTTAACCACTGGGGAAAGTCCCCAATTAGTGCACCTGCTGCACTAAGACACTGACCAAAAGAATTGCAAATGCGTTTGAGTTCCATGTTAAACTTTTGAGATTTGAAAAGGCCACAGTTCACGCATTTCCCAACCTTTTTTTTTATCATAAATACTGTTATCACCAGTGAACTGTGGCCTGTTTAAATATCAGCTATTTAACATTGAAGACAAGCGGTCCAGCTGTAACACCGAACCAACTCACACGCCCAGGGCAACACATATACATACACAGCGTGTGTATGTATATACACACGCTGAATTGCACAATATTACCATTTTTTGTACGCTGATCTGCGCCTGTGGGCGCAATACTTTGAATGACGGAATAGCGGATGCCGCCCACGATGCTGGCCTGGGCGGCATTTGCCGCTTGGCCGGAAAATCTCTTATCGGGTTGCCGCCCCACTGGCAAATCTTTTGTGGAAAAATGCAGAGGCAATAGAGGTGGCACAATGTCTCATATATTCCAGAATACATGGATTAGTGACTGCATGCTACTTATTAATTGCCAAGAATCACTTCAGTAAACACTGTTATAGAGTGTATATGTGTGCATAGAGTGAGTGGAAAAGCATGTGGCAAAGGGAATTTAAGATTGATGCAATCAGACAGGACTTTTCTCTTTGGATGTAAGGGCTGTCAATCAGACAATACTTGTCTGTCTTCATCAAATAGGACTTTTCTATTGAGCTGTATGGGATGTCCATAAGATTAAGATGTCCATAAATGTCCAGGAACTGCCACGCAACTTCCGTTTATGATGATGATGATGTATTGATGTTGCCACATGCACACATTTTTTTTTCAATTAACCGATTATAACTATCACTATAAAAAAAATCTACTATCATGATTAGACTGAATGTTAATTCTCATGCTATTCTGTTCTCAGCTGTCCTTGCCAAACTGACAGTGATGGACACCAAACTGACAGCGATGGACAGCAGGCTGGCTAAATGTGAAGAAGTGAACAGAGAGAATGCAGGTATTATAACACATTGTTAACAATAGCACATAACACAGTGTTAACAATATCATGCCTGAAAAAGGGGGCCAGAATTAGCATTTGCTTTAATTCATATTTAGAATTATTTCCAGATGTCCAAAATTTCTGAGATGATAGAATGTTGATGGATGATGATAGTCATGAAAGGAGAACCTTCTGAAAGCGTCATGGGCAAAAATATCCAAAAGCGGTCAAAATGACGCTCAGATTTGCTTTGATTGATGGCAGATTTAAACTGATTTTATCATTGAATCTAGTGTCTCAAAACTTTCTCTTGACAATAGAAATGGGTCAGACCCTGTTAAGCACAGTAATGGCCGTACAGCAGTTACTAGTAGTTAGGTGCCAAATTAAGCTGGAATAGAAATCAGCATCTTCATACTAATCAACAATGTATAAAACCTCCCGGAAGATGCCTGTGTTGACTCCAGTGTGAGTTTTCATTGTCAGTGGAGCAAAAACATGCAATAGCTTTTTTCCCCCCTAAAACTACTAGCCATTGGTGCACTGTACTGACCATGGCATCCCTGTGCTAAATTACCTAGTTAGCTACTTCTGCTACTTCTACTACTGAAATGCATCACAGCGTAATTAAACACTACAATTAACATCATTGTGTATATTATAAACACTAGTGATATTTTAATGAAACTGCAACAATTAAACAGGATTTTAATGCAAATATTGTGATTTCAGCCAACCTTACTCAGAGGGCGAATCTAAGTGAGAGTCGAGTGGGGGAACTGATCAGATACAATACAAGATAGTGGCCTAATATTTTTGCTCCTGAGGCTACTGCCAAGCGCACAGACCACTTCCTCCATGTTATTACCCTATTACACACGGCAGCAGCCAGCGGGTTTTCGATAAACTTTGTTTAGAATCGTTGCATCTCTGTGTGTATTTATCGTTTTCATTTAATGGATGGCACAGCATACAGGAACGTTAATTTACTTATTGATAAAGATATACTACTTGAATGGATGCAGTGTTGGAGGAGAGGACGGTGGCACGGTGCCATGTCATTATTCCGACCTCCCATTGTTGCAATCTCCCATTGTTCCGAATTCACGAGACGCAAAACTCTAGTCCCCTTCAAACGTAACCCTAAGCCTAAACCCCCGACCCTCAAGCTAACCTGGTTGAGGTTAATGGAACCGCATTCATTTTTTTGTGATTTATTGTGATTTACATTTGTTTTTTTTGTGATTTACTTTTAATATTGTGATGATTTCAGCCCAGCTGTCCAGTGTGGGAATGAGGGTGAATCTAAGTGAGAGTCAACTGGAGTCACTGACCAGAAACTATACAGGTATTTAACGTCACATTTAGCAAACATTTGGCGCGATTTTCGTTCCACCCGTTGTCCCTAACGTTACCCGATACCCGCAGCGAATTCCCTTATTGCTATTTTGGTCACATTTTCTCTTCCCTTAGCCACTATTCTTTATGCCGACACCGTTATTTGTGACTGGAGGTGTGGTCATGGGCGTGTTTGTTGCGCAGTCCCTTAAGTTGCTAATTTCGTCAAATAGATTTGGGAACTAGATAACGCCATCTCAGAGCACCCGTTAACCGATACGAGAAGGCAGAGCCACGTGCGCACGCAGCAGGCGTCTGTGCGCCTTTGGAGATGTCCACAACTCCACGTGGAAAGGCGCCAGTTCAATTCATCTCCTTATTTATGGATTGTCCTATAAACAGCTGTAGATTGCCTGCTGTCGTTCACTTCCTTGTGTTTAGGTAATGTACAGTTTATAATATAATTAAATACATTAATTAACTAATTTACAGCGCAATGCTGTAAATTGCAAAAAAGTCGGGAATTCGTGGCAAAAAGACGTTTTTTTGATCATTAATTTCTCGGTCAATTCTGGACCATTTTTTATTCGGTGGAAACGGTCCACTGAATTCCCGACACTTACATTTTGCTAGATCCCGCATCGTAGAGAAGACCTACCCACATATTCTATACAGCATCTGAGAGAGAAGTTTTTTTCCCGTCACGCTGCATTTTGAAATGTAAAAAATGGTCCAGAATTGACCGAGAAATGAATGATCAAAAAAACGTCTTTTTTGCCGCGAATTCCCGACTTTTTTTGCAATTTACTTTATAACATTTCGCAGACTTGGGATAAATGCACGCCACATACAGCAAAAAAACATGTTTTTTCAACATAACATGTTGAATGGTAAGAAATGATTGAGAATTGACCGAGCTATAATTGTTTGAAAATGAGAGCTATAATCTTTGAGAATAGGCTACTCATGCATGTGTCTGTCCTAAGCCCGCAGCCAGGCTGCGTGCTTAGGAGGGTCAGGCTTAGCAGTAGGGATAAGGGAAATAGATATGGGATGAATTAAAGGGAATGGCAAGACCAACACGGATTGGATGAAAGCTAAAAACGCCCAAACCACACCTATGCATAATTTAACGGGTATAGGAGGTGTTAGTGTGGGATCGGCCTCTTCCCCAATGCTAAGTGCGTTAATTGCGTATAAGGGCTAATGTAACCAAAATCGAGCCCATTGTATGTACTATGAATACTGTTTGAGTGTGAGAAAATGCACATGCATTAGCAGGACAACAGTCATTAAGTGATCTGAACTAGACCATTAAAAGTGAACTTTCCCAAAATTGTGTAGTCACACATAAATGCTCTCATAATCATAAATCAGTGGTCCAGTGACCACCAGTTTCCTTGACAGGATCCCAGGTGGTCCCCAGCTAAATGATGGAGAGTTGTTAACCAAATAGACCCTTAGAGATCCTTAACTCTAGAGGGTTAGTGCTTTCGTTACATGCTAAACCCCTTATCCCAAACCCCTTATCCCTTTTTTACTATTTTGAGAAACCTTTTGGAATAGTTCAACATGCCAGTCTATTTTGAGCTTGCAGACTGGCGATTTTAACTATTGATAAATGCTTTTAAAAATAGCTTAAAAAGGCAAAGAAGTTAAGGGATAAAGGGTTTAGGGTTCTAGGCCTTAAGGTCAATTACTTAATTTGCCGGACGTCTAAAGCACTAGGGAATGCAGAAGAAAATGTATATTTTCATTTGCCTAAGGCATGGAATTATAGACAACAGAATGTTCTAGTTGGGAGTGTGAGAGGCTAAATCAAATGGTGATCCGTGGCTCAAAGGCTGAATAAATAATGGGCCTTGAAATAAAACGGGTTGAAAACCCTGAAGTAAATTATGTCATCTAATACATATTTCTATAATCATATAAATAATATGCATATTCTAATAAATGGTTTATAATCATAAATATTTAATGATTTAATTTATTAATTCAGGATCTAATTAATGTTTTTATAATCACAAACAGTGTTGACAGACCAACCAAGGGTGGCCTTCTCTGCTCATACTTTGAGTACTGGTGGATATATTAAATACAGTTCTTCAAGAACTCTGGTTTATAAGAGAGTCTTCAGTAACATCGGCAACACCTACAGTACTTCTACAGGTAGGTGTTGATTTGTTTAATTAGGTTAATGTGATCAGTTAATTATGTTAATGAGCTTTACATGATTCAGTTATGGTAGAACCTTGACATGTATGTGTGTGTGTGTGTGTGTGTGTGTGTGTGTGTGTGTGTGTGTGTGTGTGTGTGTGTGTGTGTGTGTGTGTGTGTGTGTGTGTGTGTGTGTGTGCGTGCGCGCACATGTTCACATATGTGTGTTTGTCTAACAGGCCGTTTCCGCGCCCCTTTCAGAGGAATGTATTACTTCAGATTTACGGCAGCTGTCCAGGGATCAAATTATATGGGGATCCACATGTATAAAAATAGTCAGCGAATCTTCTACAACTATGGACAAAATAATCATGTAAACTTTGAATACATGTCTAATGCAGTGGTAGTGCAGATGGAGCAGGGAGACACTGTAGACCTGAGGTCAGGTGGTAGTTCCTACAGGCTCTATGATAACACTGACCATCAGAACACATTCAGTGGTTTCCTGCTCTTTGCTCTGTAACTCTAACACAGGGGTTTTTAACAGGTGGTCCGGGGACCACCAGTGGTCCTTGAGAGGTTTCCAGGTGGTCCTCAGCTAAGTTGGTTAACCAGATGTAACTCTTGAGAGCGTGAAAATGAAACCAAATGGACCCTTGCGGGTCCATTTGGTTTCATTTTTACGCTTTTTGGTTTCATTTACACGTTTTTACGCGCCCAAGAGTAGCTACACCATGTGAAACTGCTGCTCGATCCTGATTGGAGGAGAATTCACCCTCCACCTGGGGAACTTTTATTAACTTTTATTAATTTTTATTTATTTTTTTATATTTTTTTAGCCCACGATTTTGCAACCCATTTTTTCACCCAGTGCCAATTCCTAATGTGATCCTGGGCTCTACACATCCTCCACCAACCTGGGGAGGCAGCGGACTGGCCTCATGCTTCCTTCAATGCATGAGGAGTCCAAGCTGCCTTCTTTTCACCTGACAGGGGGGAGTTTCCCTGGTTGGACGTAACGCGTGGAAGGAACACGTTATTCCAACCAGTTCCAGTCCCCTCCATCAGGCGCCCCGGCTGGCCAGGGGGAGGCAGTTTAGAGTCCAGGATTACAGCATGTTTTTGTGAGGGTATCTACCCTAGGGGACACGGGGAGAACATGCAAACTCCTCACAGAAAGGCCCTTTCACCAACCCCACCTCGGGTATGGGCACTGATGACGTGGAGGAGCAGACACGCCGCCAGCACCCACAGCAGCGCCCCCTAGCGGGAATCGAACCCAGGACCTTCTAGCTGTGAGGCGACAGCACTAACCACTGTGACACCGTGCCCCGGGGTTATTAACTTTTATGACGGAACTTATTTATTAGCTTTTATTAGCTCCTTTTATTAGCTCCTCTGCTAATGTGGGGGAGGGGGAAACTCCCCCTCGCCCACATTAGCAAATAGAAAAATATCGGGGAAAAAGGAGAAATGTCATGAATGAAGTTTCATTGAAGTGTGTCAGGAAGGTGACTTCACCAATGGAGTAATTGCTCTGATTAAACAAAATTGCTTCGATAACCATTTACATTATGATGGTGGGATTATAGACCTACATTTATAATGACAAGTATCTTGTTAAAGGAGAAATGTTTTGCATCACCCCTTACACACATTCAGAACACATGTTCTGCGTCTTCCCTGTGTTTAATGGCCGCCACAACGCAATATGTCAGAGCATCTTAGTTGAAAGCCATTCTATCCGAAAACTGAGTCAGTCAAATAAAAAAAAAAACAATGTAACATGTCCTGCAAATGTTATTGTACAACCAATGTTGTAACACAATTTGTTCGATGTAACACAGCCATCAAACACAAATGTTTGGTCAAACCATGTGACTCCCAATGGGCGAGCACACACACACACACACACACACACACACACACACACACACACACACACACACACACACACACACACACACACACACACACACACACACACAGAACCTGCTTTCTGCATGTGTGTGTTATTGTTATTTTTGTGTTATTGTTTAAGGGTTATTGTTCTTTGTATTGTCTTACTGTTATTGTAAATGGGTTGATGGAAAGGGTTGATGTGTTGTCTTATTGTGAAAGGGTTGATGTGTTGTCTTATTGTGGAAGGTTTGATGTGTTGTCTTATTGTGGAAGGGTTGATGGAAAGGGTTGATGTGTTGTCTTATTGTGAAAGGGTTGATGGAGCTGGTTAACATATAAAGGGTGGTGGTAGTCTGGCTAGGAGGACATTTCTGGTGAAGTGATGAACATGGCACGATGTTCATCATTAACTGAAATTGTTCTACGAGTTAGCTTTTGTATTTCATGTTTGTTACTGGACAAAAAAAAAAAAACACACAAAAAAACAAAAAACAACAAAAAAAAAGCTAAACTTAATTTTCCCCAAATAGAGGTTCACTTGGTATTGTGCAATTATACTTTCTGTTTCATGATGATTTTTGTGTTTTTGTTTAATATAATCAATCAATCAATCAATCAATCAATCAATCAATCAATCAATCAATCAATCAATCAATCAATCAATCATGCAAAAACAATACTATGGTCATTAAAAACTGTTAATTGGAAACAAACTAGAAGCAAATTTTACATGAGCTGATTTCTCTTTTTTGATTATTTTCTGTAAAACTCTTAACATAAATAAACCAATAAAAGGTGTGTAAACATCATCCAAGTTGTTTTTCACAGTTTCTTCCTAAGCAGTCAAGTCAAATATGGTGTACTTTTGTAACTGTGTACTTTAAAAGTGTTGATGTTATATAAAATGCACAAACCTACTTGTATTTTAGGCTTTAAAAAAATATATGGCTATGACAGAATTTCATTTAAAAATGTGTGGTGCTCATGGCTCTCTCAGCCAAAAAGGTTCCCGACCCCTGCTGTAGGTATTGCAAGTGCTATGGGCTGAGATGGAGTATGAAGAGGTGAGTTTTCAGACTGCAGTCCTGACTGCAATGGGAAGTTCATTCCATAGTTTAGATTGGGAGTGAATCTGTAATTTTGACTGCAATCGGAAGTTCATTCCAAAGTTTAGAATGGGAGTGAATCTGCAGTTCTGACCTCAATGGGAAGTTTGTTTTGGGGCCAGAAGGGAGTGTTTGCCAGGCGTCTTTCAATGATGGGTGGCAACTTGTTACACATAGCAATCTTACACAACTTAAAGGAGTGCTTCGCCGGTACGGAATGCCTTTAAATGCTGTACAACGGCATCGAAATATGTGGAAAAAATATATACATGTAAAAAAAAAAAGCCACACGGTGACGCCAGAGAAAGTATATTCTGTGCGTGCCTTGCTGCTCTCCTCTCTCTGCCTCCTTTAGTGTGTGTGTGTGTGTGTGTGTGTGTGTGTGTGTGTGTGTGTGTGTGTGTGTGTGTGTGTGTGTGTGTGTGTGTGTGTGTGTGTGTGTGTGTGTGTGTGTGTGTGTGTCCGTCTGTGTACAGCTAATAATCTCTGGCACTGTTAATTTGTTGAAGGAAAACTTTGCCTGCACACTCCATAACGGTTGTGTCACATATTTCATATTCCATCCTTATTGGATATAATTGGCCTGTTTGGACCAAAAACCATCAAATGATGAACACAGAAGGCATTTTTTTTTATTTGATTTGATCTATTTAGAGAGACATAATAGGAATCATTATAATCAGCGATTCAAGGATGACCAATACAAATCCGTAGGCTTATTTCCACATGGGCCCTCAACACTGAACATAAAATTACATTACAATGCATTACATCACTATACAATACAGATACATACACCCCACCTCCCAATGACTCTGTCCCTATATCTATGACCCTTTGTAAGGGAACCTTTTCTATTCACCATGAGTTAGTCTTCTGTTTAAAGGACCTCACATTTTATGTTAGTTTTACTCTGTTTTACAGACTGTGTGGCTCCTATGTAGATAAATGAGCCTCATTTAGCTGCCTGAAGCATGTGGAAGCACACTTTTTCCACATTTTTAGACCACATCATTTTATGGTCATACCCGGCAATACATGCCAAAAAAGCAAAAAATCTTCACTTTTGTGTATTTTAAGGCTATTAAAAATAACAAAATAGTTAAAGGGGTATATCCCTTTCAGAAAAACATTTGGTCATTCTATGGTGTAGTCAGTCTCATGTGAACACACCACAGTTCATTTTAGTGTATCAGTCTCCTTCCCATACAAACCAATTATAACTTGAAACTCCATTTTAACCATGACAGATTCGAAAACAACCAATCTTTTTTTCTGATTGCTGATATTGTCCCCCCAATATGTGAGAGGGCTGTGGAATTTCATTTACTGTTTTCATTTATTTTTAAAATATTTCTTTTCGTTTGGCTGTAACCAGGGTGGACATTCCCAAATAAAGAGGCTACTACATTTTCCAAAACAATGTTTTAAAAATTAAAATAAGAATACTTAAAAATATCTTTACTTGACAGTACATTTTTGTACTGCAAAATACAAAATATGAGTACTTTTCCATTCTCTACAAAGAGTATAGCTGTGCCCCGCACAGGCACACGATAAAAAGGTGTACCAAACTTTACCAAACAGTGCACCGGACATCCATAAACTCCTCCAGGCAAAACACAAAGCCCACGCTGCCTGCCTGGCCAATCCACATTCAATTACATTAAAGACTCGACTCTCCTCAATCAGAGCCGAAGTCCAGCGTACCCTCAGAGCCATGGAAAACGACTGGTGGATTAATAAGGCCAGAGAGATTCAACTCTACGCTGATACCAACAACTCTCATGGTTTTTACGATGCCATAAAATCCATTTATGGTCCACAGAGGAAAAACATAACCCCAGTCAGAGCGGCAGACGGAGTCACCCTCTTCAAGGATACATCTCAGATCCTGAACAGATGGGCTGAGCATTTTGACACCCTCCTCAACTCCGAAAACCCCTCTGATCCAGACATCCTTGCAAACTTCCCAACCCTCCCCCCGTTGATCACCTGGACTCCTCGCCTACTTATGCGGAGGTACACATGGCTGAGGGAAGTAGGGGTGCTGGGGGGGCTTGTCTCTTCAACATCCGACGCCTCCAGGCCCACACCAAAATCTCCAAGCAACGCATCACTGAACTTCAATATGCTGACGACTGTGCTCTTCTTGCCCACACGCCAGATTCACTACAGCGTGCACTCAATGTAGTGTCAGCTACATACAGTGCCTTAGGACTCAAGGTCAACATAGCTAAAACCCAGGTCATTGTGCAACACTCCAACCATCAGTCAGACTTGCCTGTCTTCACCATCAACGGTCAACAGCTCACCACTGTCCCACACTTCACCTACCTCGGAAGCGTCCTGTCCCCCACCTGTAACATTGACCATGACATCCAGGTCCGTGTTGGGCTGGCCTCTTCTGCCTTTGGTAGGCTCAAAAACAGGGTCTTCCTGAATAGAAACCTGACGGTCTCTACCAAAGCAGCTGTATACAAAGCAGTCTGTCTGTCCACACTGCTATACGGCTCGGAAGCTTGGACCCCCTACCAAAGACACGTCAGAATCTTGGAAAGATTCCACATCCGCTGCCTTCAACGCATCCTGGGTCTGACATGGGAGGACAGAGTGCCATACGTGGACATTTATGATCGCACCCAAACACCCAGGTCCTCCTTGCACAAAGACATCTGCACTGGGTGGGACATGTAATCCGCATGCCCGCCCAGAGGCTCCCCCGGCAGATCCTCTATGGCCAACTCCAGGAAGGCTGTAGGTCTGCTGGGGGACAGAGGAAGCGCTACAAGGACCACATAAAGACCCTCCTGAAGCGCTGTGACATCCAACCCTCTGCACTGGAAGACCTTGCTGCCGATCGAAACACCTGGCGCTCCATCAGCCACAAGGGCACCCTCCACCTACAGGAACAAACCACAGAGAGGAGGAGACAGCAGCGCGTACAGCGACACCAGCGTGCTGCAGGGCAGCCCCCCTCATCTGTGGACTTCATCTGCCCCATATGTGGCAGACTAATAGGCTCACGCATTGGCCTGCACAGCCACATGCAATGGCATCAACGCAACCCCTCTCAATAAACCATTCCCGGAGCAACGTCATCATCGAAACCGATGGACAGCCATAAGCAAGTAAGCGCGTTTGTGTCTCCTCTGAGACACAAACCACATTACTGTGAGCGTTAATGAAGACCTGAAAAGGACCACGGACAGAGCCACCCCATGTAAAGGGTACTGTCGTTCATTCACTACATGAGGAACTACAACATAGTGTATACAGGGGGCTGTCCTTTCAGCACCAGTCACTACATCTAGCGCAGTGTATAGAGGGAGCTGTCCTTTCAGCACCAGTCACTACATCTAGCGCAGTGTATAGAGGGAGCTGTCCTTTCAGCACCAGTCACTACATCTAGCGCAGTGTATACAGGGAGCTGTCCTTTCAGCACCATGGACAGAGTCACCACCTGTAAACTGAGCTGTCCTTTCAGCACCAGTCACTACATCTATCACAGTTTATATAAAGGGAGCTGTTCTTTCAAGTGTGGCCTACTGACCTCACCACTGTCCGTTCAGAACCATGGACATGAGCCATGTACAGTATATATCCCTAGAAGGCCCAGGTATATTTCAACATTACTACTAGTTTGTACTACCAGATACAAATACCGTAAAATACCAAATAGTAGCCCGGGCTGTTATTATGCAAAATCCATTCGGACCCCGGGCGCTTATACGGTACTGGGCTGTTATTTGCAGTAGGCTGTTATTTATTTTTGCACCGTCCTGCACAGGGCCATTATTTCATTACAGTTTCTGTTGAACATGTTTTTAGTGCAAAATTAAAAGGTATAATAAACATATATATAGCAGGCAAAGTTCTGCATCCATGACAACAAACCCATATGTCTAGGGGTAATCAGGGGATGCAACATATAAAAGGAGGAAACGATAACCAGGATCGAATAGTATAATGCGAATATTTATTACAATAATTAGTTTAGGATGGAAGATATTTACAATAAACCGGCTCTATGAACTAAGAAAATAAAGACAATGAATCAAACACAAAATGGAACTCAAAATAATGGTTCCTTCCCGAAGGGAACTTAACTTAGCACAAAAGTATCACATATGCTTAAGGCAACACAATAGTGAACAATAAACTTGAGTGACTGTAAATAACCCCGCTATGTATGATTAAAGCTAAGGGAAGTGATTTGAAATTCATCGTGTAGTACCAGCTTGGTGCTCTAGGGGCGCTTAAGAGTAGCTACACTATGTGAACCTGCTTCTGCCCAAACTTATTTCACAAGCTACGTAACAGCTACGAATCAATCTATTCACAGCTTTTCAGACAATAATTTAAACATTACTGGGCAGATTTGGACATGTCGCTGCGTGACATTTTTAGGTGGCTGGATTAAGGTGATGATCTTGTCCAGGGTGTACCAGATCTTGTCCTCCATTCTCGGCCAAAAGAAGCGGTTAGACCCGATTGTGTGCATGACTTTGACCTCCAGGGCACCTGTGGGAGATGGGTGACAATATCAGTCCATGGGACCAGGGCAAATAGAAATAAATATTGTTTCTATGAGACATAACATGTACTGGTATTGTAACTTAATTCTCTTGGCGCCGTCCACGCGGGGCTCGTGGACATCCCGTTAGAACCCCTCCGCCGGTCACGCGGACGGCTCGTATCACGACGAGATGTAGATTTCATTCTTTAATCCAACTATTAGTCCGTGCGCATCGTCTGATGATCATCCCGTTGCTGACTTTCATTTGGGACAGAATTGGGGACAACTTTTTTTTCACCCGTCCCATTGACGTCCATTCAACCCAATGCATTCAAACGGCTCTCCTCCGGTTTGCCCCCTCAATGTCGCTGGCGCAAACATCCTGACTTGTGACCCGGATGTTTTTGGGTAGATCGCCAGATGATCGATTAGGCAAGACAACAGACACAGCATAACAGAAACAGCACATCCTGTTTAGGAGATCTGAGCTTCAAAATAAGGGCTTTTTTACCGATCGAACTGGTTTGAGCCGCGGCAGTGGAAAGAAAACAAAGAAAATCCGATCGCGCTCAATGAGTTAATATGTGTGAGGTGTAAAATCACCTTCTTCCACATCTTCAAACGATCCCAGGATACGGTTTGTTGTCATATGTGACAACACACCACTTTCCAACAAGGGCTTCAGTGACATCATCGACTGGACCAAAGACTGGACTTAGACCCAGAGCTTGACGGGCAATTGCTTCCTTGTTGTGCATCTTCTGGGGCTCTTTCGGGCTGTGTTTGTGGACCAATGTTGGTTGATGATGGGTGGAAACAAGGACAGAGGGCCTCTCTGTTACAGAAACAACTGAGGACTCTGTAATGGATTGTCCCGGGGGTCGAACAGATAGCTTGATGCATGCTCAGTGTACCTTTGATGGTTGGCAGCTCTTTTGGAAGGAGTGGGCTTACTCTGGAAATCTGTTTGTCCTCCACAAAGATGAGTTTGTCTTTGGTAAGAGGAAGGAGTGTTTCATAGAGGGCTTTAGCTGTTGGTATGTCAGTACCCCTGGCTACCTGTGAATCAGCAGTTCGCTTTATGGTGGCTCCAACTCCATTGGCAGGGCCTTTGCCGTGACCAGCTTCCAGGAAATTCCAGTTAACAGCTGTGAATCCCATCTGGAATGGAATTTGGCTCATGAGGTAAAAGTTCTTCTTTCCTCTGTATTGCATGGTCGGTCCATCGCTGATGAAGAACAGTTTTTTGACCTTTGGATGGTTGTCTTTCAGAAACTGGAGAATTGGTTCAAGTTGAGCCCAAATGGCTGGAGGGTCATGTTTCATGGAGGATGATGAGACACCGAATGAGAGTGTACCTTCAGTGGTGCTGTTGTTGGTGTACACAACTGCGTTATGCAGTGTGGCCTGCCTGTGGGATGCACCAAAGTGGACCTGCTGCACCTCCTTTGCATATTTGCACTGACAGTTTTCTGCAAAGTCAATATGGATAATGACTTCATCTTCTTTCAAAGACCTGTGCAAGGACTGTAACTGTGTGTACTGGTGATGGATGTTAAAGAGGTGCTTACACACTCTGTTGTTCATATCCTTTTCAAAATCTTCTAAGAGCTGCTCTGGGTAGCCCTCACATCTCTGTTTGACAGTTTTTGTGACAGTGATCTTCTCTTTTTCTCCATCCGTTCCTTTTTCGTACTCTTCTTTCTTTGTGAGCCACTGGTACCACCATGTCATCCCTGTCCCTGGTGTACTTGTAGTGTGTGGGAGTGACTTGTTCCTACACATGAGACATTCCCTGTACATGCAGGCTTTAGCCTGTGTGTCACGGCATAGGTCCACTGCAACCCTACCATACCATACCATCTTTATTTATATAGCACATTTATATAACAACAACGTTGTCCCAAAGTGCTTTACATTAAAAAGATAAAATACAACTTCAGTTAAAAAACAACAGCAACCACAAAGACAAACAACTACAGTGTCACTTACGTCACCTCATACTATGCTTGGAAAAGCCAAAGAATAAAGAAAAGTTTTGAGACGAGATTTGAACACCTGAAGGGTGGGGGCTTGTCTTATGTGGAGAGGCAGCTCATTCCAGAGTTTGGGAGCTGCCACCGAAAAAGCTCTGTTCCCTCTGAGTTTCAGCCTGGGCGTTTTAGGCACTGTTAGGAGGAGTTGGTCAGCAGACCTAAGGGTCCTTGTGGGAGTGTAGGGTTTTAGCAGCTCAGAAAGGTAGGTGGGTGCCAAGCCATTTAAACACTTGAAAACAAAAAGCAAAACTTTAAAATCGATCCTGTATCGAACTGGAAGCCAGTGGAGGGAGGCTAACACAGGGCACTGCAACTTTGCTCAAGCTCTGAGAGTTAATAATGCCTAGCTGCTTGAGCCTTTCGGCTTTCATTTGAGCATTGTCATGGCAGGCACGTCTCCCTGTTGCTAATGTTCAGGGCAACAATCCAAAATGGTTTAATTTTGCAGAAAAGCGAATAGGACAGCTTCAAGTGAGGCAACTCTAGCATCAATTTCTGGTGCAAATTCAGCATTGTGTCACAGAGGAACCTCTTTTGTTTCTACTTTTTGAATCGTGTAATAGTTTCATTCTTCCCTGCTGATGCCCGGCTATTGTCATCTCGACATAGGAACATTTTTACTGTGTCTATGGCTCCCGTTCCTCTGGTAAGTGAACCTGGCATCTGGGTTGCCTGCAGTCCTGTTCAACTTTTTGTGGGATATACCAACTGCCATTACGGCCATGGAAACAAGTGTGTATTTCCTGAGAAGATTGGTAGAGACCGCTCTGCTGTAAGCATGTTTCTCCTTATAGCTGGGGGACGTGTATTTTTCTTGAATATGGTGCACTAGTGTGTTGTGAAAGAGAAGTTTCTTTTTGATATGTGCTAAAACTCTGTGCTTCAATAATTCCCTTCTTGTCTTTGTTCTTGGGGAGCAATTTGACAGGTCTGCTGCCATCTTAGACTTCAGCCTTTGACACCGTTTTCTATATCTCTCGTTACTTTTCTTAATTTCTTTGATCTTTTGCTCCAACTTCTGCACTTTACGGTAGTTGCGCATTCTTGCACGTCTCACCCTCTTTTGGTCTGAAGAGCTACCTCCTGGTGTCTGATCACCCTCACTTGAGCTGGCAGTGTTTGGTGGTGAGGAGGCCTGGCAAAACATATCCATCTCTTTTTGTTTTTTGAGGGATGCCCTGTGCTCTTGCTGCCTTTTCCTCCGTCCTTTTCTGACCCTCCTTTTCTCTCTGTCTGACAATTCGTTCACGCTTTTCAGCTTTCCTTCTTCCTTTCGTTTCTTTCTTCTTTCTCTTCCCTTATTTAAATACTCCTGGTATTTGACTGGGTCATTCTTGAGCCTCTCTCTATACTCTCTCACCCTCTCTGCCTGGCTTTTTGGCATTCTGGCGTTTGGCTTTTCTCCTGCAGAATGACCACACAGAAATGGATGTACTTTTGTTTGTTATTATTTAGAATACTGTTTTTGGGACTGTTGCACAGCTTTAGAGTTATAGCACTCACAATGATACAAATATAATACATAATACAATACAATACACAATAATACTAATAATATACATGAAAAAAACACATTTCTGTCACAACCGTAACAATCATGTCACAACCGTAACATATGATAACGTGACGGATGTGACTGTTACGTTTGTGACACTTTCAGTTTGTTTTTAGCTTTACTCAACAATGCTAAGCTAAAGATGGCTAACAAACACAATTCTGAGAATGTGTATACACATAAAAACATAATATATTGCAATAAAAAACAAAAGTGGTTGATTAATTGCTGAAGTTATGTGTACGGTTGTGACAATCCTTAAAACCACACGTTGATTTTCAGACTTTGGAAGACATTTACTTCAGATTGATATAAACTAACTACTCACCAGGTGTCCATTGATGTACAGCAAGTCAGTGCCAGTTTTTTTCTGACAGATTCAGGAGTGTGGTCAAAACCAGGCTCCACCTAGGGCCTTATAATCTTTGCGTTACGGTTGTGACATGAAAAATTGGGACAGCATTTTTTTACATGATTTTTTTTTTTAATTTATACAAAATCCACAACATCTATCTGATTAATTCATCTGCACTGTAGATGAAATCAAATGGATGTTTTTGAAAACATAATTTAAAAAAATGTCAAAAATCATTTAAGTATTATTTTCATGAATTGAAATTTAGGGGTTAGAGGTTGGGGCAGTAACCTTCCAATAGTAAGTGACATATAATTTTTTTTATATATATATATTTAATTTTGTGTTATCTTATTTAATGTATTGGGATTAATTACATCATAATATGATATTTGTATTTATGTAAAGTCTGAATATTATATTGTTTTTTAAAATGTGTTTTCCAGCGTGGGACTGCAATTTCAACCGATTCGGTAGAATGGTCCAATTATGAGATAATCGAAAGACTTCAATGACTAATGTTATGAGTGTTTTCTTTTCCCTAAAAGCCCTTATGAATATGACGCAGCATGATTGGGCAAGGTTCATTTGACAGTTTTTTTTTTTTTTCATTTGTTTCTTCCGCTGTATCAATACAAAGTGTCAGCTCTGAAGCTGGGCGGGGTGCCGTCCGAATCTGGACAGCAGATGAAGTGATCTGATTTGATCCCACCAACGTGTCGTCATCCCCGGCCCCTCCCCCTACCGCCCTGTTTGTTTTTGATGGACAAGTGTTTGTTTTTGGCTCGCTCGCTCTGCTCATGCACAAGTAGACCATGGTCTACTTGGCCTACAAGTATATATAATATAAGACAGTGTTTTGTTTTTTTCAATCGAAATATCCTAAAACATGGAGTCCTCTTATATTTGGGGACTATATTATTTGACAATATTTGGGGACTATATTATTTGACATTCAATGTTCTTTTTGCGCAAATGAGTCTTGAAAAATGAGGGTCATCTTATAACCAGGGTCGTCTTATAATCGGGACAATATGGTAATATATTTCTGTACTTTTCCTACCTCTGGTGAGGACCAATTACCTAGAAAATACATTGGGAAGTGGTGAAGTGGTCGTTTAACTGAACTGTGATGCAATAAACAAAACTAATAATGATATCAGTAATTTGTATGCAATTGATAGACAAATTATTTGCTCTTTTTTAAATACTAAAAATTACTTAACAAAAAAAAAATACCAAGTTAAAAAAAACACTCACCACTAGAGGACTCTCTAGAACGATGCCTGAATCATTGATGTTGGTAACCTTAAAGGACCACTTCACCACTTTTCAACCTCCATCCATATAGGCCCTCACTCCTGTTGAGCATGAGCAGAGCGGGCGTAAGTAAAAGTAAAAGACCTTTATAGCTAGAGCCGTGAGTATTAGCTTGCTCCACTCACGCACAAGTAGGCCATGGCTTACTTGTGTGCAACGCACAAGCTGATCTAGTTTGTAAAGGAACTTGGAACCTAGATTGGTTATATCATCATCAACAGACAATAAAGGACAACCACTGTGATCCCTGCCTGCGTTTTCAGCTATTAATTAGCCCTTCTCAGATGTCTAGTCACGGTTTAGTCTCTGTCCAAATAGGTTAGAAACTGTTGCTATGCAGGTCAGGCTTTCCTCTGCTAACATGCCTATTGGACAAGGATGAATTGGGGAGGGACTTAGTAAAGGTCTAATTCAGTTGCCATTCAAGATGTTACAATGTTTTTCACATTGAAGTAGGTGTAAGTTTAATGAGGAGGTGCCACGTTCAGGACACATGCACAAAGTGCAACCGTGACTGTGCAAGTGCACAAATCGGCTTCGCTAGTGATCGTGTATGACATCACAAAAGACCTCTGCTCAGCCCACACAAAGTGTGAACATTTTGTCTGAGGGTTTTAGTGCAATTGTTTCCTTCACAGCGCATTAAGTTTGCCATAGGACAAGTCTTCTGAGAACCGCAAAGCTATATTCAATGGGGTCACAATCCATGTGTAGCAAATGCTTTGACCATGAACCAGGCATCCTGGAAGGCGCCGACTCGTCTCAGACTCAGGTTTTGCATTCCGAGTGTCAACATGCAAAGGAGAGCCGTGACGACCTCTACTGCCAAACGTCAAGGAATAGACGGGTCGTCTCAGCAGCCTGTCAGCCAATCGGCGGCCCTAAAACCAGCCAGGAGAAGGAAGACGCCGACACATCTGGCCCCCATGACCCCCACCAGCTTACCAAGACGGCGACTCGACCAGAAGTAAAGACACGACAGCCGTCTTTCACGGGACTGAAACCCCACGTCTGTGGATGGTGTGATAAGCGTTTCAGTTACTTAAGTGACCTGGAGAGGCACAACCGCATCCACACTGGAGAAAAGCCGTTTTACTGTGAACAGTGCGGGAAGCATTTCAGTCAGATAGGTAATCTGAATCAACACCTGCTGATCCACAGCGGGGAAAAACCCTTTGTTTGTGACCCGTGTGGCAAGAGCTTCTATGCTTTAGGAGATCTGAATGTACATCAACGCACTCACACCGGAGAGAAACCCTTCTACTGTACAGAGTGCAAAAAGAGTTTCAGGCACTTAGGCGCTCTGAATCAACACCTGCGGATCCACAGCGGGGAAAAACCATTCATTTGTAAAGAGTGCAAAAAGAGTTTCAGGCAATTAGGCGTTCTGAATCAACACCTGCGGATCCACAGCGGGGAAAAACCATTTGCTTGTAGACGATGCGACAAGACCTTCAGTCAGTTAGGTCCTCTGAGAAAACACCTGCGCATTCACACTGTGAACGAACCGTTCGTTATTGCTGCCGTGAGCAGAGCGAGCGCAAGCTAAGTGATCGGTTCGTGGGTCGTTGGCGGTCGACCATCCCTTGAAGTGTTCTGACTGGCTGGTTCAAGTGATGATGTGATGGTGACATAATCAAAAGACTTCAAAGACTAAGGTTATGAGTGTTTTCTCTCCAAACGCCCTTCTGAATATGACGCAGCGTGATTGGGCTAGGCTTGTTCAACAGTTTTTTTTTGTCTTTGTTTGTAAAAAGTGTCAGCTCTGAAGCTCTGAAATCCTCGACAGAGCCGATAGCCCGGCCTAACCTGAAATGATTTTGGCCTTTTTTTTTAATCTCACCAACGTGTCGTCACCCCCGGCCCCTCCCCCTACCACCCCTCCACTACTGTGCTACGTCACATCATTTGGAGCGACGCCCACCCCGAAAGGTTGACTCCCCCCTCTAGGCCACTGTGGCTGAAAAATTAGTCCAGGCTGTCCATTTCGCGCAACGCGGACGAAAGTGAAAGCCTGGGTGTCGAGGCTACAGAGCTGAAGAAAATAAAACAAACCTTGTGTTCTGCTGTTTTATAAAATAATGTTCTGCACAGAGCTATGGAATCCAGCAGGATTCTACTAAGACAAAAAAATAGTGTTTGTTTTTGATGGATAAGTGTTTGTTTTTGGCTCTCTCGCTTTGCTCACACACAAGTAGGCCATGGCCTACTTGCTCTACAAGTAGGCCAGTACCCTATTGGCCTGAATATAAGACAGTGTTTTTTTTTTTTCAATGGAAATATGCTAAAAAATGGAGTCGTCTTATATTTGGGGACTATATTATTTTACATTCAATGTTCTTTTTACACAAATGAGTCTTGAAAAATAGGGGTCATCTTATAACCAGGGTTGTCTTATAATATTAATACAGTAATATATTTTACTACTTGTCCTACCTCTGGTGAAGACCACTTGCATTGGGAAGTGGTGAAGTGGTCGTTTAACTAAACTGTTATACAATAAACAACACTAAAAATGATATCAGTAATTTGTATGCAATCGATAGACAAATTATTTGCTCTTTTTTAAATACTAAAAATTACTTGACAAAAAAAAATACCAAGTTAAAAAAAAAAACATTTTTTTAGTCTCTCCACTCACCACTAGAGGACTCTCTAGAACGATGCCTGAATCATTGATGTTGGTAACCTTAAAGGACCACTTCACCACTTTTCAACCTCCATCCATATAGTCCCTCACTCCTGTTGAGCATGAGCAGAGCGGGCGTAAGTAAAAGTAAAAGACCTTTATAGCTAGAGCCGTGAGTATTAGCTTGCTCCACTCACGCACAAGTAGGCCATGGCTTACTTGTGTGCAACGCACAAGCTGATCTAGTTTGTAAAGGAACTTGGAACCTAGATTGGTTATATCATCATCAACAGACAATAAAGGACAACCACTGTGATCCCTGCCTGCGTTTTCAGCTATTAATTAGCCCTTCTGAGATGTCTAGTCACGGTTTAGTCTCTGTCCAAATAGGTTAGAAACTGTTGCTATGCAGGTCAGGCTTTCCTCTGCTAACATGCCTATTGGACAAGGATGAATTGGGGAGGGACTTAGTAAAGGTCTAATTCAGTTCCCATTCAAGATGTTGCAATGTTTTTCACATTGAAGTAGGTGTAAGTTTAATGAGGAGGTGCCACGTTCAGGACACATGCACAAAGTGCAAGTGCACAAATCGGCTTCGCTAGTGATCGTGTATGACATCACAAAAGACCTCTGCTCAGCCCACACAAAGTGTGAACATTTTGTCTGAGGGTTTTAGTGCAATTGTTTCCTTCACAGCGCATTAAGTTTGCCATAGGACAAGTCTTCTGAGAACCGCAAAGCTATATTCAATGGGGTCACAATCCATGTGTAGCAAATGCTTTGACCATGAACCAGGCATCCTGGAAGGCGCCGACTCGTCTCAGACTCAGGTTTTGCATTCCGAGTGTCAACATGCAAAGGAGAGCCGTGACGACCTCTACTGCCAAACGTCAAGGAATAGACGCGTCGTCTCAGCAGCCTGTCAGCCAATCGGCGGCTCTAAAACCAGCCAGGAGAAGGAAGACGCCGACACATCTAGCCCCCATGACCCCCACCAGCTTACCAAGACGGCGACTCGACCAGAAGTAAAGACACGACAGCCGTCTTTCACGGGACTGAAACCCCACGTCTGTGGATGGTGTGATAAGCGTTTCAGTTACTTAAGTCACCTGAAGAGGCACAACCGCATCCATACTGGAGAAAAGCCGTTTTACTGTGAACAGTGCGGGAAGCATTTCAGTCTGATAGGTCATCTGAATCGACACCTGCTGATCCACAGCGGGGAAAAACCCTTTATTTGTGACCCGTGTGGCAAGAGCTTCAATACCTTTGGAAATCTGGAGGTACATCAGCGCACTCACACCGGAGAGAAACCCTTTTACTGTACAGAGTGCGAAAAGAGTTTCAGGCACTTAGGCACTCTGAATCGACACCTGCGGATCCACAGCGGGGAAAAACCATTCATTTGTAAAGAGTGTAAAAAGAGTTTCAGGCACATAGGCGCTCTGAATCAACACCTGCGGATCCACAGCGGGGAAAAACCATTCATTTGTAAAGAGTGCAAAAAGAGTTTCAGGCAATTAGGCGTTCTGAATAAACACCTGCGGATCCACACCGGGGAAAGACCATTTGTTTGTAGACAGTGTGACAAGACCTTCAGTCGGTTAGATCATCTGAGAAAACACCAGCGCATTCACACTGTGAACGAACCGTTCGTTATTACTGGCGTGAGCAGAGCGAGCGCAAGCTAAGTGATCGGTTCGTGGGTCGTTGGCGGTCGACCATCCCTTGAAGTGTTCTGACTGGCTGGTTCAAGTGATGATGTGGTGGTGACATAATCAAAAGACTTCAAAGACCAAGGTTATGAGTGTTTTCTCTCCAAAAGCCCTTATGAATATGACGCAGCGTGATTGGGCTAGGTTCGTTCGACAGTTTTTTTTTTTTGTTTGTAAAAAGTGTCAGCTCTGAAGCTCTGAAATCCTCGACAGAGCCGATAGCCCGGCCTAACCTGAAATGATTTTGGCCTTTTTTTTTAATCTCACCAACGTGTCGTCACCCCCGGCCCCTCCCCCTACCACCCCTCCACTACTGTGCTACGTCACATCATTTGGAGCGACGCCCACCCCGAAAGGTTGACTCCCCCCTCTAGGCCACTGTGGCTGAAAAATTAGTCCAGGCTGTCCATTTCGCGCAACGCGGACGAAAGTGAAAGCCTGGGTGTCGAGGCTACAGAGCTGAAGAAAATAAAACAAACCTTGTGTTCTGCTGTTTTATAAAATAATGTTCTGCACAGTGCTATGGAATCCAGCAGGATTCTACTAAGACAAAAAAAATAGTGTTTGTTTTTGATGGATAAGTGTTTGTTTTTGGCTCTCTCGCTTTGCTCACACACAAGTAGGCCATGGCCTACTTGCTCTAAAAGTAGGCCAGTACCCTATTGGCCTGATTATAAGACAGTGTTTTTTTTTTTTCAATAGAAATATGCTAAAAAATGGAGTCGTCTTATATTTGGGGACTATATTATTTTACATTCAATGTTCTTTTTACACAAATGAGTCTTGAAAAATAGGGGTCATCTTATAACCAGGGTTGTCTTATAATATTAATAAATATTTTACTACTTGTCCTACCTCTGGTGAAGACCACTTGCATTGGGAAGTGGTGAAGTGGTCGTTTAACTAAACTGTTATACAATACAGTAAAAATGATATCAGTAATTTGTATGCAATTGATAGACAAATTATTTCCTCTTTTTTAAATACTAAAAATGTACCTACAATTTAAAAAAAAAAATCTCTATCTTTTTTTAGTCTCTCCACTCACCACTAAAGGACTCTCTAGACCGATGTCTGAATCATTGATGTCGTTGTTTTTTCTTCCAGTGTCAAATTCATATGTTGTGTTCATATTGCTTTGAGTCGGCCCTTGAAAACCTGAAAGAGTTTTTTTCTGTTTCGTTTTTAAAATAAGGCGTCTTACTTCACTCACCTTGTGTAGGTCTAGGGTCTAGTGATGATACTTCTAATCACCAGGAGCCTTTTGGATTGAGGTACTCAAACAACAAAAGACAGGCTTTTAGTCCATGGGCCATATGAGATTTGACAATACCGAGAGGTGGCAAAGACTACTTATGATATCTGAGAAGCTCTGTCTACAGGTAATCAGTGGCATGCACAGAGATTTTGAAGGGCAGGTGCTCCAATGTAACCAGGAGGGCATCCAGCATGAGCAGAGCAGGCGTAAGTAAAAGTAAAAGACCTTTATAGTTAGAGCCGTGAGTATTAGCTTGCTCCGCTCGCGCACGAGTAGGCCATGGCCTACTTGTGTGCAACACACAAGCTTTCACTCTACCGAGTGCTGATCTAGTTTGTAAAGGATCTTGGAACCTAGATTGGTTATATCATCATCAACAGTCAATAAAGGACAACTACTGTGATCCCTGCCTGCGTTTACAGCTTTTAATTAGCCCTTCTCAGAAGTCTAGTCACGGTTTAATCCAAATCCAGGTCAGGCTTTCCTCTGCTAACATGCCTATTGGACGAGGACGGATTGAGTAAAGGGCTAATTCTGTTGCCATTCTACGATGTTACAATGTTTTTCACATTGAAGTGGGTGTAGGTTTAATGAGAAGGTGCCACGTTCAGGACACATGCACAAAGTGCAACAGTGACTGCGCAAGTGGACAAATCAGCTTCGATAGTGAACGTGCATGACATCACAAAAGACGTCTGCTCAGCCCACACAAAGTACGAAAATAGTTTAAAAAATCATTTTGTCTGACGGTTTTAGTGCAGTTGTTTTCTTCACAGCGGCGTAGGTTTGCCATAGGAGTCTTCTGAGAACCACAAAGCTATATTCAATGGCATCACAATCCATGTGTAGCAAAAGCTTCGACCATGAACCAGGCATCCTGGAAGGCGCTGACTCGTCTCAGACTCAGGTTTTGCGTTCATCTAGCCCTCGCAACGGCCAGCAGTTTACCGAGACGGCAACTCGACCAGGAGAAGTAAAGACACGACAGCCGTCTTTCACAGGACTGAAAGCCCACGTCTGTGGATGGTGTCATAAGCGTTTCAGTTGCTTAAGTGCCCTGAAGAAGCACAACCGCATCCACACTGGAGAAAAGCCGTTTTACTGTGAAGAGTGCGGGAAGCATTTCAGTCAGATATGTCATCTGAATCGACACCTGCTGATCCACACCGGGGAAAAACCCTTTATTTGTCAGACGTGTGGCAAGAGCTTCTATGCTTTAGGATATCTGAATGTACATCAACGCACCCACACAGGAGAGAAACCCTTCTACTGTACAGAGTGCAAAAAGAGTTTCAGGCACATAGGCGCTCTGAATCGACACCTGCGGATCCACAGCGGGGAAAAACCCTTTATTTGTAAAGAGTGTGGCAAGAGCTTCCGTGCTTTAGGAGATCTGAATGTACATCAACGCACCCACACAGGAGAGAAACCCTATTACTGTACAGAGTGCAAAAAGAGTTTCAGGCAAATATGCGCTCTGAATCGACACCTGCGGATCTACACCAGGGAAAGACCATTTGCTTGTAGACGATGCGACAAGACCTTCAGTCGGTTAGGTCATCTGAGAAAACACCTGCGCATTCTTACTGTGATCGAACCTTCCATTATTACTGGCATGAGCAGAGCGAGTGCAAGCTAAGTGACCGTTTCCTCGAAGTAGAGTTCTCCAACTCTGCTCCGAACCCAACCAGGACCGGACCCGAACATGCCTGTCTGTCTCCATGTGTCAGTTGTCAAAAAGCCATCCCCAGCTAGTTGAAATTTCAAGATGGTGTCCAGTTTTCAAGAAGGCCGACACCATCTCTTTCAAGATGGCACAGCATTTAAGCGATTTAATGGATTGTTTGGTGATACAAGCATAGTTTACATGTGCAGTCTCTGTGGGTCACTTGACAATGAATAAATACATTTCAAAATGGTGGCCAAGGTTCAAGATGGCTACCCCACCTAAATAGCGATGTAGTTGTATGCAAGTTGGTATTAAGAGTCTCAAAGGGTTCCAAGAACTACTCCCAGCCCTTGAAATTCTATTGTCAAGATGGCCGCCACGTGGATCCATTTTTTTTTTAATTTATACAAAATCCACAACATCTATCTGATTAATTCATCTGCACTGTAAATGAAATCAAATGGGTGTTTTTGAAAACATAATTTTAAAAAATGGCAAAAATCATTTAAGTATTATTTTCATGAATTAAAATGTAGGGGTTAGAGGTTGGGACAGTAACCTTCCAATAGTAAGTGACATATAAATTATTATTTTTTATATATTTAATTTTGTCTTATCTTATTTAATGTATTGGGATTCATTACATCATAATATGATATTTGTATTTATGTAAAGTCTGAATATTATATTGTTTTTTAAAATGAGTTTTCCAGCGTGGGACTGCAATTTCAACCGATTCGGTAGAATGGTCCAATTATGAGATAATCGAAAGACTTCAATGACTAATGTTATGACTAGAGTATTTTCTTTTCCCTAAAAGCCCTTATGAATATGACGCAGCATGATTGGGCAAGGTTCATTTGACAGTTTGTTTTTTTTGTTTGTTTCTTCCGCTGTATCAATACAAAGTGTCAGCTCTGAAGCTGGGCGGGGTGCCGTCCGAATCTGGACAGCAGATGAAGTGATCTGATTTGATCCCACCAACGTGTCGTCATCCCCGGCCCCTCCCGCTACCGCCCTGTTTGTTTTTGATGGACAAGTGTTTGTTTTTGGCTCGCTCGCTCTGCTCATGCACAAGTAGACCATGGTCTACTTGGTCTACAAGTATATATAATATAAGACAGTGTTTTGTTTTTTCAATGGAAATATCCTAAAACATGGAGTCGTCTTATATTTGGGGACTATATTATTCGACAATATTTCGGGACTATATTATTTGACATTCAATGTTCTTTTTGCGCAAAAGAGTCTTGAAAAATGAGGGTCATCTTATAACCAGGGTCGTCTTATAATCGGGACAATATGGTAATATATTTCTGTACTTTTCCTACCTCTGGTGAGGACCAATTATATGAAAATACATTGGGAAGAGGTGAAGTGGTCGTTTAATTGAACTGTGATGCAATAAACAAAACTAATAATGATATCAGTAATTTGTATGCAATTGATCGACAAATTATTTGAAAAAAAATCATTTTTTTAGTCTCTCCACTCACCACTAGAGGACTCTCTAGAACGATGCCTGAATCATTGATGTTGGTAACCTTAAAGGACCACTTCACCACTTTTCAACCTCCATCCATATAGTCCCTCACTCCTGTTGAGCATGAGCAGAGCAGGCGTAAGTAAAAGTAAAAGACCTTTATAGCTAGAGCCGTGAGTATTAGCTTTCTCCGCTCACGCACGAGTAGGCCATGGCCTACTTGTGTGCAACACACAAGCTTTCACTCTACCGAGTGCTGATCTAGTTTGTAAAGGATCTTGGAACCTAGATTGGTTATATCATCATCAACAGTCAATAAAGGACCACGACTGTGATCCCTGTCTGCATTTAATTAGTCCTTCTCAGAAGTCTAGTTGTGGTTTAGTCTCTGTCCAATAGCCAATCCAAATAGGTTAGAAACTGTTGCTATGTAGGCCAGGCTTTCCTCTGCTAACATGCCTATTGGACAAGGATGGATTGGGGAGGGACTTAGTATAGGGCTAATTCTGTTGCCATTCTACGATGTTACAATGTTTTTCACATTGAAGTAGGTGTAGGTTTAATGAGAAGGTGCCACGTTCAGGACACATGCACAAAGTGCAACCGTGACTGTGCAAGTGCACAAATCGGCTTTGCTAGTGATCGTGTATGACATCACAAAAGACCTCTGCTCAGCCCACACAAAGTGTGAACATTTTGTCTGAGGGTTTTAGTGCAATTGTTTCCTTCACAGCGGCATTAAGTTTGCCATAGGACAAGTCTTCTGAGAACCGCAAAGCTATATTCAATGGCGTCACAATCCATGTGTAGCAAAAGCTTTGACCATGAACCAGGCATCCTGGAAGGCGCCGACTCGTCTCAGACTCAGGTTTTGCATTCCGAGTGTCAACATGTGAAGGAGAACCGCGGCGACCTCTACTGCCAAACGTCAAGGAATAGACGCGTCGTCTCAGCAGCCTGTCAGCCAATCGGCGGCTCTAAAACCAGCCAGAAGAAAGAAGACGCCGACACATCTAGCCCCCAAGACCCCCACCAGCTTACCAAGACGGCGACTCGACCAGAAGTAAAGACACGACAGCCGTCTTTCACGGGACTGAAACCCTACGTCTGTGGATGGTGTGATAAGCGTTTCAGTTACTTAAGTGGCCTGAAGATACACAACCGCATCCATACAGGAGAAAAGCCGTTTTACTGTGAACAGTGCGGGAAGCATTTCAGTCAGATAGGTCATCTGAATCAACACCTGCTGATCCACAGTGGGGAAAAACCCTTTGTTTGTGACCTTTGTGGCAAGAGCTTCAATACCGTAGGATATCTGAATGTACATCAGCGCATTCACACTGGAGAGAAACCCTTTTACTGTACAGAGTGCAAAAAGAGTTTCAGGCACATAGGCGCTCTGAATCGACACCTGCGGATCCACAGCGGAGAGAAACCCTTCTACTGTACAGAATGCAAAAAGAGTTTCAGGCACTTAGGCGCTCTGAAGCAACACCTGCTGATCCACACCGGGGAAAGACCTTCAATCAACTAGGTAGCCTGAGAATACACCAGCGTATTCACACTGTGAACGGACCGTTCATTATTACTGGCATGAGCAGAGCGAGCGCAAGCTAAGCGACCGTTTCGCGGTCGGCGGTGGTCAACCGTCCCTCGAAGTAGAGTTCTCAAACTGTGCTCCGAACCCGACCAGGACCGGACCGGAACATGCCCGTCTGTCTCCATGTGTCAGTTGTCAATAAGCCATCCCCAGCTAGTTGAAATTTCAAGATGGTGTCCAGTTTTCAAGAAGGCCGACACCATCTCTTTCAAGACGGCGCAGCCGTGTTTCCCAGTAGATAATGCAAAATCGGCTGGCGGATTATTTACAAAAATTCTCGAGTGCATAGTATAGCGGTCCCTGGTCATGCTAACCAAAAAAGATTTTTATTTACTTCATTAACATGACGCTAAAATAATGGAATTCCGAGGAGTTTTTAACATGTGTTTCCTAGGGTGTGACGTCAGCGTGTTCTACTGGTGACGCGCTGTTTTGGGTCGGGCTTTTCCGAGCTGGTGGGAGGGTTTTTTCAGAAGAGTGGCCTCCGACCTGACACAGCAGTGAAATGGCTTTATATAGCATTTTCGAATGTTATCACAACTTTGTCATAGTTAAAATGAGAAAAAGTTGATATTAGCATGATACCCTGTCTTTAAAATGTATGATGAACATACATAAGCATAAGATCTTTTTGATTTAATATTGAGTATATGAGGGCTTATAGCTCCAGTGGCTTAATTGATGATTAAGCCACTGGCATCGCGTAATCAGAACAGCTCTGTAGCCTATGGGAAATCCCCTGACAGACAGGCATCGAGTGTGGATAAACGCATATTATAAACGCATGACTTATATGGCAAATGAAAATATCCTTGGATATACTTGGACCACAGTTGGAATTATTGCAATCGGGTGAGCATGGCCTGAGAGTTTTTCGATTCAAATATCAACAAAGAATCACCGGAGTTTCCCGGTAAGGTAAGCGCAAAGCAGAGCAGTATAGCGCCAACTCCGTTCTCTTTAAGTGGCCAGTCCAAGCGCGGCTCTTCTACATAGACTTCTATTGAGGATCGGGACAATAAATAGGGACAACAAGCTGCACAAACAGCTTTCGAGCGCTACGTTTCTGACGCCTCAATGTCGCAGCTTTGACACCAGATGTCTTTGTACGTCTGCCTAATAAAAAGACGCTGCTCTTTTTTTTCCCGATAAGTGGCATTAGCTCATCTCCCTTCACCAACGCAATACTGTTGAATGCAGCAGCATGACAAAAGTAACGAAGTAATATTAGTAGAAGTAACTGTAATATTATTACTATTTTCTAGGAGGTAGTGTCGTTACACTACTCGTTACCTGAAAAAGTAGTAACATTACTCGTTACTCGTTACCCCCAACTCTGGTTATGATTATTTTCTCTTCCCTAAAAGCCCTTATGAATATGACGCAGCATGATTGGGCAAGGTTCATTTGACAGTTTTTTTTGTTTGTTTGTTTCTTCCGCTGTATCAATACAAAGTGTCAGCTCTGAAGCTGGGCGGGGTGCCGTCCGAATCTGGACAGCAGATGAAGTGATCTGATTTGATCCCACCAACGTGTCGTCATCCCCGGCCCCTCCCCCTACCGCCCTGTTTTTTTTTTTTTTTGATGGACAAGTGTTTGTTTTTGGCTCGCTCGCTCTGCTCATGCACAAGTAGACCATGGTCTACTTGGCCTACAAGTATATATAATATAAGACAGTGTTTTGTTTTTTTCAATGGAAATATCCTAAAACATGGAGTCGTCTTATATTTGGGGACTATATTATTCGACAATATTTCGGGACTATATTATTTGACATTCAATGTTCTTTTTGCGCAAATGAGTCTTGAAAAATGAGGGTCATCTTATAACCAGGGTCGTCTTATAATCGGGACAATATGGTAATATATTTCTGTACTTTTCCTACCTCTGGTGAGGACCAATTATATGAAAATACATTGGGAAGTGGTGAAGTGGTCGTTTAACTGAACTGTGATGCAATAAACAAAACTAATAATGATATCAGTAATTTGTATGCAATTGATAGACAAATTATTTGCTCTTTTTTAAATACTAAAAATTACTTAACAAAAAAAATACCAAGTTAAAAAAAATCCCTTTTTTTAGTCTCTCCACTCATCACTAGAGGACTCTCTAGAACGATGCCTGAATCATTGATGTTGGTAACCTTAAAGGACCACTTCACCACTTTTCAACCTCCATCCATATAGGTCCTCACTCCTGTTGAGCATGAGCAGAGCAGGCGTAAGTAAAAGTAAAAGACCTTTATAGCTAGAGCTGTGAGTATTAGCTTGCTCCACTCACGCACGAGTAGGCCATGGCCTACTTGTGTGCAACACACAAGTTCTCACTCTACCGAGTGCTGATCTAGTTTGTAGAGGATCTTGGAACCTAGATTGGTTATATCATCATCAAAATAAAGGACCACTACTGTGATCCCTGCCTGCGTTTTCAGCTATTAATTAGCCCTTCTCAGAAGTCTAGTCACGGTTTAGTCTCTGTGCAAATAGGTTAGAAACTGTTGCTATGCAGGCCAGGCTTTCCTCTGCTAACATGCTTATTGGACAAGGATGGATTGAGGAGGGAATTAGGGCTAATAAATCAAGATGCTGCAATGTTTTTCACATTGAAGTGGGTGTAGGTTTAATGAGAAGGTGCCACGTTCAGGACACATGCACAAAGTGCAACCGTGACTGTGCAAGTGCACAAATCGGCTTTGCTAGTGATCGTGTATGACATCACAAAAGACCTCTTCTCAGCCCACACAAAGTGTGAACATTTTGTCTGAGGGTTTTAGTGCAATTGTTTCCTTCACAGCGGCATTACCCATAGGACAAGTCTTCTGAGAACCGCAAAGCTATATTCAATGGTGTCACAATCCATGTGTAGCAAAAGCTTTGACCATGAACCAGGCATCCTGGAAGGCGCCGACTCGTCTCAGACTCAGGTTTTGCATTCCGAGTGTCAACATGTGAAGGAGAACCGCGGCGACCTCTACTGCCAAACGTCAAGGAATAGACGCGTCGTCTCAGCAGCCTGTCAGCCAATCGGCGGCTCTAAAACCAGCCAGGAGAAGGAAGACGCCGACACATCTAGCCCCCATGACCCCCACCAGCTTACCAAGACGGCGACTCGACCAGAAGTAAAGACACGACAGCCGTCTTTCACAGGACTGAAACCCCACGTCTGTGGATGGTGTGATAAGCGTTTCAGTTACTTAAGTCACCTGAAGATACACAACCGCATCCATACTGGAGAAAAGCCGTTTTACTGTGAACAGTGCGGGAAGCATTTCAGTCAGATAGGTCATCTGAATCAACACCTGCTGATCCACAGCGGGGAAAAACCCTTTGTTTGTGACCCGTGTGGCAAGAGCTTCAATACCTTAGGATATCTGAATGTACATCAGCGCATTCACACTGGAGAGAAACCCTTTTACTGTACAGAGTGCAAAAAGAGTTTCAGGCACTTAGGCACTCTGAATCGACACCTGCGGATCCACAGCGGGGAAAAACCCTTTATTTGTAAAGAGTGTGGCAAGAGCTTCTATGCTTTAGGAGATCTGAATGTACATCAACGCACCCACACAGGAGAGAAACCCTATTACTGTACAGAGTGCAAAAAGAGTTTCAGGCAGATAGACGCTCTGAATCGACACCTGCGGATCCACAGCGGGGAAAAACCCTTTATTTGTAAAGAGTGTGGCAAGAGCTTCTGTGCTTTAGGAGATCTGAATGTACATCAACGCACCCACACAGGAGAGAAACCCTATTACTGTACAGAGTGCAAAAAGAGTTTCAGGCACATAGGCGCTCTGAAGCGACACCTGCTGATCCACACCGGGGAAAGACCATTTGCTTGTAGACGATGCGACAAGACCTTCAGTCGGTTAGGTCATCTGAGAAAACACCTGCGCATTCACGCTGTGATCGAAACTTCCATTATTACTGGCACGAGCAAAGCAAGTGCAAGCTAAGTGACCGTTTCGCGGTCGGCGGCGGTCGACCGTCCCTCGAAGTACAGTTCTCAAACTCTGCTCCGAACCCGACCAGGACCGGACCCGAACATGCCCGTCTGTCTCCATGTGTCAGTTGCCAATAAGCCATCCCCAGCTAGTGGAAATTTCAAGATGGTGTCCAGTTCAAGATGGCCGACACCATCACTTTCGAGACGGCGCAGCATTTAAGTGATATAATGGTTTATTTGGTGATACAAGCATATTAGTTTACATGTGCAGTCTCTGTGGGTCACTTGACAATGAATAAATACATTTCAAAATGGTGGCCAATTTTCAAGATGGCTACCCCACCTAAATAGCGATGTAGTTGTATGCAAGTTGGTATTAAGAGTCTCAAAGGGTTTCAAGAACTACTCCCAGCCCCTTGAAATTCTATTGTCAAGATGGCCACCACGTGGATCCATTTTTTTTAATTTATACAAAATCCACAACATCTATCTGATTAATTCATCTGCACTGTAAATGAAATCAAATGGATGTTTTTGAAAACATAATTTAAAAAAAACGTCAAAAATCATTTAAGTATTATTTTCATGAATTAAAATGTAGAGGTTAGAGCAGGCATGTCAAACATACGGCCCGCGGGCCGGACCCGGCCCGGAATGTGATTTCATCCGGCCCGGCAGACCTTTCTGAGCATTTTAAAAAAAAAAGCAAGTTTCTAGCTCATTTCTATCAGAAGTTATGATTTTTTAAAGAAATATAGCCCAAACGCCCAATTACCACCTCCAGTCGCTAGAGGGCAGCAAATGTGCAAAATGCTCCATGACCAGCAGGCCGCACTGGCACGAGAAAGTCAAAGGAAATGAAAGTTCACGAGTTCACAACGTGCATGGTGTCCAGGTAAAAAAAAAAAAAAAAAAAAAAAACAACTGGCAGTTTTGATTTACCGGTCATCACTGCTAAACAAGTTGCTATCAGTGACAACCTTCCCAAAATGGCGCTGGCAAAAAGAAGAAAAGTGGACGCAGAGTGCAGAGTGTTCCAGGAGAAATGGACTGAGAATTATTTATTCACAGAGGTGAACAGAAAACCAGTGTGCTTGGTATGTAACCACGACGTTGCAGTCTGCAAAGAGTATAATATTAAGCGCCACTATGACACTCATCATAAAGACAAATATGACCATCTGAAAGGACAACTCAGAAAAGACGAGATAAAAAAATTGTTGTCTGGACTGAAGAAACAGCAGTCTACTTTTACTCGCGGCCGTGATGTTGCTGATGGAGCTGTGAGAGCCAGCTATCTTATTGCCAACGAGCTGGTCCAGGCATCCAAGTGTTTTTCTGACGGGGAGTTGGTAAAAACATGCATGCTGAAAGCTGCAGAAGTCGTGTGCCCTGAAAAGCGACAGGCATTTGCCAATATTAGTCTAACGAGGAACACTATCGCAGATAGGGTGACAGAACTATCAAGTGATTTGAGCAGCCAATTGAAAGAAAAAATAAAGTCATTCATTGCATTTTCCATTGCAATAGATGAGAGCACCGATGTCACTGATATTGCACAACTGGCCATATTTATTCGGGGTGTTGATGAAACTTTGACCATCACCGAGGAGTTGCTTGAATTGGTGCCCATGAAGGACACCACCACCGCGGATGACATCTTCAGCTCTCTCGTGGGAGCACTGGATAAGGTTGGAGTGGACTGGTCCCGTGCTGTCAGCCTGGCTACCGACGGGGCACCATCCATGGTCGGGAGGAAGGCAGGCGTTGCCACAAAATTCCGTGAGAAAGTGCAGACCGCAAATGGAGGGCAAGATTTTTGGGCATTCCACTGTATTTTGCATCAGGAAGCATTATGTTGCAAAACACTACAAATGGACCACGTTATGAGCGTGGTTGTGAAAACTGTCAATTTCATCAGAGCGCGCGGTCTAAATCACCGTCAGTTTGACACATTTCTCAGTGACAATGATATCCATGCCGGCCTCCCATACCACACGGACGTACGGTGGTTAAGCAGGGGTGCAGTACTGAAGCGCTTCTTTGAGCTACGAGGGGAAATCGGACATTTCATGGAGACGAAGGGATGCCCAGTAAAGGAACTTGAATGCAAGAAATGGGTGCAGGATCTTGCATTCATGGTTGATATTACACAACACTTGAATACGCTTAATACCACATTGCAGGGTCGCAACAGAGTTGTGACTCAATATGATGACAGCATACGCGCGTTCAAGATGAAGCTGTCACTGTGGGAGACGCAGCTATCCAACGGCGACACGGAGCATTTTCCCTGTCTAACAGCTGTGCGTCCGAAGGCACCACAGCGTCGCCGTGGTGATATGGATAAATATAAAGACAGTATAATAGAGTTGCTGCGAGAGTTTGAGCGGAGGTTTCAGGTATTCGTTGAACTTGAGAATAAATATGCATTTTTCCGCTCGCCATTCACAGTGAAGCCTTCTGATATGCCAGCTGACATTCAACTCGAGCTGATTGACTTGCAGTGTGACTCCGCTATGAAGGATAAATTTGGGTCCGTGGGATTAGACAAGTATTATCAATATCTCGTGCCAAGCTACCCCAAATTAGCAGCAAAGGCTGCAAAGGTTTTATCCATGTTTGGGACAACGTATCTTTGTGAACAGGTGTTCTCTGTAATGAACAATAATAAAACAAAGCAGCGCTCGAGGTTAACAAACGAACACTTGAATGACATTGTAAAATGTGCTGCTACTCAGGATTTGACTCCTAATATTGATGCACTCGTGTCGGCAAAAAGATGCCAAGTTTCAGGTGCCAGCAGCAGCAAATAGACTGCAGGAGAGAGGTGAAAGAGAGAGGAAAAATCACACCCATGTGAAGTGGAGTTGTGAAATCTTGTGTGATGCACTTGTGTGTGCACTATAGAGATCATTGACAATTTTCATTCTGTTATAAAAACAATGAATAATGTGCAATATATAATTCTCAGTAGAGTAGACCCAGCCTACAAAGTAGTTGGATGATGTAGCAATCTTATTGCCCATGCACTGCTGTAATTTTATTTTGTATTTGTTTATTATTATTTCAAAGAAGTATGACAATTAAGGCAAAAAAAAAAAAAAAACATTCCTTCATAGCTCCCACTTGAGTTTGTTTAGTGTGGTGAGTTGGTTCAGGTTATTGGATGTAAAACAGCATTCACTCAACAGTACACAAAAATAAACCAGTTGTTAACAGACTCAATGCCAAACAGATTTTTTTCTCCTCCAAATCCATTGTAATTGAAAAAATGTACTGTGCTTAGAATAGATCTCTTGTTATCCGTGATTATAATATGTAGTGTAGGCTACACAATAATTTTGCGATGACTGTATTTTAGTGGTCCGGCCCACTTGGGAACAGAAGGTCTGAATCCGGCCCCAGAGCCAAACTGAGTTTGACATGCCTGGGTTAGAGGTTGGGACCTTCTAATAGTAAGTGACATATAAATTATTATTTTTTATATATTTAATTTTGTGTTATCTTATTTAATGTATTGGGATCAATTACATCATAATATGATATTTGTATTTATGTAAAGTCTGAATATTATATTGTTTTTTAAAATGTGTTTTCCAGCGTGGGACTGCAATTTCAACCGATTCGGTAGAATGGTCCAATTATGAGATAATCGAAAGACTTCAATGACTAATGTTATGAGCAGTGTTGGGGAATATTACTTAGGAAAATGATATACTACTTATTACTTATTACCCCTTTAGAAAAGTAATAATATTACACTACTTATTACTTGGATGCAAAAGTAATATGTAATATATTACGTATTACTTTTTTATATTACTTTTGCCCCATTTCCCTGAAAAAAGGAAATTAGCTACAACTACACAATCTTTCAGCTTCTTTTAGAGCTGAATCTAAAGAAGAAGAATAACCCCACCCCACCACCGACTACGGATAAGCAGGTGAAGATGGAAGGATGTATTTAGATAAATGTATTTAGATGAATGAATACAGACATCCCACCCTGGAAAAAATACTAAAATATATTAATATTTATATGCCACACATGATTAACATATAGCCTACCATAGATTACATAGTTGCAGTAGGCTGTTATTTCAGTCAGTGGATTGTTATTTGGTTACAGTTCTGTCAGTCAACTATGTTTTAATGCAAAATTAAAATGTATGATGAACATACATAAGCATAAGATCTTTTTGATTTAATATTGAGTATATGAGGGCTTATAGCTCCAGTGGCTTAATTGATGATTAAGCCACTGGCATCGCGTAATCAGAACAGCTGTGTAGCCTATGGGAAATCCCCTGACAGGCAACGCATCCGGACAGGCATCGAGTGTGGACATTTAGCCCAGCTATTGTGTGATAAACGCATATTATAAACGCATGACTTATATGGCAAATGAAAATATCCTTGGATATACTTGGACCACAGTTGGAATTATTGCAATCGGGTGAGCATGGCCTGAGAGTTTTTCGATTCAAATATCAACAAAGAATCACCGGAGTTTCCCGGTAAGGTAAGCGCAAAGCAGAGCAGTATAGCGCCAACTGCATTCTCTTTAAGTGGCCAGTCCAAGCGCGGCTCTTCTACATAGACTTCTATTGAGGATCGGGACAATAAATAGGGACAACAAGCTGCACAAACAGCTTTCGAGCGCTACGTTTCTGACGCCTCAATGTCGCAGCTTTGACACCAGATGTCTTTGTACGTCTGCCTAATAAAAAGACGCTGCTCTTTTTTTCCGATAAGTGGCATTAGCTCATCTCCCTTCACCAACGCAATACTGTTGAATGCAGCAGCATGACAAAAGTAACGAAGTAATATTAGTAGAAGTAACTGTAATATTATTACTATTTTCTAGGAGGTAGTGTCGTTACACTACTCGTTACCTGAAAAAGTAGTAATATTACTCGTTACTCGTTACTCGTTACTCGTTACTCGTTACCCCCAACTCTGGTTATGAGTATTTTCTTTTCCCTAAAAGCCCTTATGAATATGACGCAGCATGATTGGGCAAGGTTCATTTGACAGTTTTTTTTGTTTGTTTGTTTCTTCCGCTGTATCAATACAAAGTGTCAGCTCTGAAGCTGGGCGGGGTGCCGTCCGAATCTGGACAGCAGATGAGGTGATCTGATTTGATCTCACCAACGTGTCGTCATCCCCGGCCCCTCCCCCTACCGCCCTGTTTGTTTTTGATGGACAAGTGTTTGTTTTTGGCTCGCTCGCTCTGCTCATGCACCATGGTCTACTTGGCCTACAAGTATATATAATATAAGACAGTGTTTTGTTTTTTTCAATGGAAATATCCTAAAACATGGAGTCGTCTTATATTTGGGGACTATATTATTCGACAATATTTCGGGACTATATTATTTGACATTCAATGTTCTTTTTGTGCAAATGAGTCTTGAAAAATGAGGGTCATCTTATAACCAGGGTCGTCTTATAATCGGGACAATATGGTAATATATTTCTGTACTTTTCCTACCTCTGGTGAGGACCAATTATATGAAATACATTGGGAAGAGGTGAAGTGGTCATTTAACTGAACTGTGATGCAATAAACAAAACTAATAATGATATCAGTAATTTGTATGCAATTGATCGACAAATTATTTGCTCTTTTTTAAATACTAAAAACGTATCTACAAAAAAATACCAAGAGAAAAAAAAAATCCCTTTTTTTAGTCTCTCCATTCATCACTAGAGGACTCTCTAGAACGATGCCTGAATCATTGATGTTGGTAACCTTAAAGGACCACTTCACCACTTTTCAACCTCCATCCATATAGTCCCTCACTCCTGTTGAGCATGAGCAGAGCAGGCGTAAGTAAAAGTAAAAGACCTTTATAGCTAGAGCCGTGAGTATTAGCTTGCTCCGCTCACGCACGAGTAGGCCATGGCCTACTTGTGTGCAACACACAAGCTTTCACTCTACCGAGTGCTGATCTAGTTTGTAAAGGATCTTGGAACCTAGATTGGTTATATCATCATCAACAGTCAATAAAGGACAACTACTGTGATCCCTGCCTGCATTTAATTAGTCCTTCTCAGAAGTCTAGTTGTGGTTTAGTCTCTGTCCAATAGCCAATCCAAATAGGTTAGAAACTGTTGCTATGCAGGCCAGGCTTTCCTGGTTAAGCTTTCCTCTGCTAGCATGCCTATTGGACAAGGATGGATTGGGGAGTGACTTAGTAAAGGGCTAATTCAGTTCCCATTCAAGATGTTGCAATGTTTTTTACATTGAAGTAGGTGTAGGTTTAATGAGAAAGTGCCACGTTCAGGACACATGCACAAAGTGCAACAGTGACTGTGCAAGTGCACAAATCGGCTTCGCTAGTGATCGTGTATGACATCACAAAAGACCTCTGCTCAGCCCACACAAAGTGTGAACATTTTGTCTGAGGGTTTTAGTGCAATTGTTTCCTTCACAGCGGCATAAGCTTGCCAAAGGACAAGTCTTCTGAGAACCGCAAAGCTATATTCAATGGCGTCACAATCCATGTGTAGCAAAAGCTTTAACCATGACCCAGGCATTCTGGAAGGCGCCGACTCCTCTCAGACTCAGGTTTTGCATTCCGAGTGTCAACATGCAAAGGAGAGCCGCAACGACCTCTACTGCCAAACGTCAAGGAATAGACGGGTCGTCTCAGCAGCCTGTCAGCCAATCAGCGGCTCTAAAACCAGCCAGGAGAAGGAAGACGCCGACACATCTAGCCCCCATGACCCCCACCAGCTTACCAAGACAGCGATTCGACCAGAAGTAAAGACACGACAGCCGTCTTTCACAGGACTGAAACCCCATGTCTGTGGATGGTGTGATAAGCGTTTCAGTTACTTAAGTCACCTGAAGATACACAAGCGCATCCACACTGGAGAAAAGCCGTTTTACTGTGAACAGTGCGGGAAGCATTTCAGTCAGATAGGTAATCTGAATCAACACCTGCTGATCCACAGCGGGAAAAAACCCTTTGTTTGTGACCCGTGTGGCAAGTGCTTTAATAACTTAGGAAATCTGGAGGTACATCAGCGCACTCACACCGGAGAGAAACCCTTTTACTGTACAGAGTGCAAAAAGAGTTTCAGGCACATAGGCGCTCTGAAGCGACACCTGCTGATCCACACCGGGGAAAGACCATTTGCTTGTAGACGATGCGACAAGACCTTCAGTCGGTTAGGTCATCTGAGAAAACACCTGCCCATTCACGCTGTGATCGAACCTTCCATTATTACTGGCATGAGCAGAGCGAGTGCAAGCTAAGTGACCGTTTCGCGGTCGGCGGCGGTCGACCGGCCCTCGAAGTAGAGTTCTCAAACTCTGCTCCGATCCTGACCAGGACCGGACCCGAACATGCCTGTCTGTCTCCATGTGTCAGTTGTCAATAAGCCATCCCCAGCTAGTTGAAATTTCAAGATGGTGTCCAGTTTTCAAGAAGGCCGACGTATGTAGTTGTATGCAAGTTGTTATTAAGAGTCTCAAAGGGTTTCAAGAACTACTCCCAGCCCCTTGAAATTCTATTGTCAAGATGGCCACCACGTGGATCCATTTTTTTTTAATTTATACAAAATCCACAACATCTATCTTATTAATTCATTTGCACTGTAAATGAAATCAAATGGATGTTTTTGAAAGCATAATTTAAAAAAAAATGGCAAAAATCATTTAAGTATTATTTTCATGAATTAAAATGTAGGGGTTAGAGGTTGGGACAGTAACCTTCCAATAGTAAGTGACATATAAATTATTATTTTTTATATATTTAATTTTGTGTTATCTTATTTAATGTATTGGGATTAATTACATCATAATATGATATTTGTATTTATGTAAAGTCTGAATATTATATTGTTTTTTAAAATGTGTTTTCCAGCGTGGGACTGCAATTTCAACCGATTCGGTAGAATGGTCCAATTATGAGATAATCGAAAGACTTCAATGACTAATGTTATGACTAGAGTATTTTCTTTTCCCTAAAAGCCCTTATGAATATGACGCAGCATGATTGGGCAAGGTTCATTTGACTTTTTTTTTTTTTGTTTGTTTCTTCCGCTGTATCAATACAAAGTGTCAGCTCTGAAGCTGGGTGGGGTGCCGTTCGAATCTGGACAGCAGATGAAGTGATCTGATTTGATCCCACCAACGTGTCGTCATCCCCGGCCCCTCCCCCTACCGCCCTGTTTGTTTTTGATGGACAAGTGTTTGTTTTTGGCTCGCTCGCTCTGCTCATGCACAAGTAGACCATGGTCTACTTGGCCTACAAGTATATATAATATAAGACAGTGTTTTGTTTTTTTCAATCGAAATATCCTAAAACATGGAGTCCTCTTATATTTGGGGACTATATTATTTGACAATATTTGGGGACTATATTATTTGACATTCAATGTTCTTTTTGCGCAAATGAGTCTTGAAAAATGAGGGTCATCTTATAACCAGGGTCGTCTTATAATCGGGACAATATGGTAATATATTTCTGTACTTTTCCTACCTCTGGTGAGGACCAATTATATGAAAATACATTGGGAAGTGGTGAAGTGGTCGTTTAACTGAACTGTGATGCAATAAACAAAACTAATAATGATATCAGTAATTTGTATGCAATTGATAGACAAATTATTTGCTCTTTTTTAAATACTAAAAATTACTTGACAAAAAAATACCAAGTTAAAAAAAATCCTTTTTTTAGTCTCTCCACTCACCACTAGAGGACTCTCTAGAACGATGCCTGAATCATTGATGTTGGTAACCTTAAAGGACCACTTCACCACTTTTTAACCTCCATCCATATAGTCCCTCACTCCTGTTGAGCATGAGCAGAGCGGGCGTAAGTAAAAGTAAAAGACCTTTATAGCTAGAGCCGTGAGTATTAGCTTGCTCCGCTCATGCACGAGTAGGCCATGGCTTACTTGTGTGCAACGCACAAGTTCTCACTCTACCGAGTGCTGATCTAGGGCTCCATTTTCGTTACATGCTAAACCCCTTATCCCAAATCCCTTATTTCGTTTTTACTAATTTGAAAAACCTTTTTGGAATATTTCAACATGTCATCCTATTAACACGTTGTGAGCTTGTAGACTGGCCATTTGAACTACTGAAAAATGTTGTTTTTAATTAGTTTAAAAAGGCAAAGAAGTTAAGGGATAAGGGGTTTAGAGGTAACGAAAATGGAGCCCCTAGTTTGTAAAGGATCTTGGAACCTAGATTGGTTATATCATCATCAAAATAAAGGACCACTATACTGTGATCCCTGCCTGCGTTTTCAGCTATTAATTAGCCCTTCTCAGAAGTCTAGTCACGGTTTAGTCTCTGTGCAAATAGGTTAGAAACTGTTGCTATGCAGGCCAGGCTTTCCTCTGCTAACATGCCTATTGGACAAGGATGGATTGAGGAGGGAATTAGGGCTAATAAATCAAGATGCTGCAATGTTTTTCACATTGAAGTAGGTGAAGGTTTAATTAGAAGGTTCCACATTCAGGACACATGCACAAAGTGCAACCGTGACTGTGCAAGTGCACAAATCGGCTTCGATAGTGATCGTGTATGACATCACAAAAGACCTCTTCTCAGCCCACACAAAGTGTGAACATTTTGTCTGAGGGTTTTAGTGCAATTGTTTCCTTCACAGCGGCATTAAGTTTGCCATAGGACAAGTCTTCTGAGAACCGCAAAGCTATATTCAATGGCGTCACAATCCATGTGTAGCAAAAGCTTTGACCATGAACCAGGCATCCTGGAAGGCGCCGACTCGTCTCAGACTCAGGTTTTGCATTCCGAGTGTCAACATGTGGAGGAGAGCCGTGACGACCTCTACTGCCAAACGTCAAGGAATAGACGAGTCGTCTCAGCAGCCTGTCAGCCAATCGGCGGCTCTAAAACCAGCCAGGAGAAGGAAGACGCCGACACATCTAGCCCCCATGACCCCCACCAGCTTACCAAGACGGCGACTCGACCAGAAGTAAAGACACGACAGCCGTCTTTCACAGGACTGAAACCTTACGTCTGTGGATGGTGTGACAAGCGTTTCAGTTACTTAAGTGGCCTGAAGACACACAAGCGCATCCATACTGGAGAAAAGCCGTTTTACTGTGAACAGTGCGGGAAGCATTTCAGTCAGATAGGTAATCTGAATCAACACCTGCTGATCCACAGCGGGGAAAAACCCTTTGTTTGTGACCCGTGTGGCAAGAGCTTCTATGCTTTAGGAGATCTGAATGTACATCAACGCACTCACACCGGAGAGAAACCCTTCTACTGTACAGAGTGCAAAAAGAGTTTCAGTCAATTAGGCGCTCTGAATCAACACCTGCGGATCCACAGCGGGGAAAAACCATTCATTTGTAAAGAGTGCAAAAAGAGTTTCAGGCAATTAGGCATTCTGAATCAACACCTGCGGATCCACAGCGGGGAAAAACCATTTGTTTGTAGACGATGCGACAAGACCTTCAGTCAGTTAGGTCCTCTGAGAAAACACCTGCGCATTCACACTGTGAACGAACCGTTCGTTATTGCTGCCGTGAGCAGAGCGAGCGCAAGCTAAGCGATCGGTTCGTGGGTCGTTGGCGGTCGACCATCCCTTGAAGTGTTCTGACTGGCTGGTTTAAGTGATGATGTGATGGTGACATAATCAAAAGACTTCAAAGACTAAGGTTATGAGTGTTTTCTCTCCAAACGCCCTTCTGAATATGACGCAGCGTGATTGGGCTAGGCTTGTTCAACAGTTTTTTTTGTCTTTGTTTGTAAAAAGTGTCAGCTCTGAAGCTCTGAAATCCTCGACAGAGCCGATAGCCCGGCCTAACCTGAAATGATTTTGGCCTTTTTTTAAAAAAAATCTCACCAACGTGTCGTCATCCCCGGCCCCTCCCCCTACCACCCCTCCACTGCTGTGCTACGTCACATCATTCGGAGCGACGCCCACCCCGAAAGGTTGACTGCCCCCTCTAGGCCACTGTGGCTAACAAATTAGTCCAGGCTGTCCATTTCGCGCAATGCGGACGCAAGTGAAAGCCTGGGTGTCGAGGCTACAGGGCTGAAGAAAATAAAACAAACCTTGTGTTCTGCTGTTTTATAAAATAATGTTCTGCACAGAGCTATAGAATCCAGCAAGATTCTACTAAGACAAAAAAAATAGTGTTTGTTTTTGATGGATAAGTGTTTGTTTTTGGCTCTCTCGCTTTGCTCACACACAAGTAGGCCATGGCCTACTTGCTCTACAAGTAGGCCAGTACCCTATTGGCCTGAATTTAAGACAGTGTTTTTTTTTTTTTTTTTTTTTCAATGGAAATATGCTAAAAAATGGAGTCGTCTTATATTTGGGGACTATATTATTTTACATTCAATGTTCTTTTTACACAAATGAGTCTTGAAAACTAGGGGTCATCTTATAACCAGGGTTGTCTTATAATATTAATACAGTAATATATTTTACTACTTTTCCTACCTCTGGTGAAGACCACTTGCATTGGGAAGTGGTGAAGTGGTCGTTTAACTAAACTGTTATACAATAAACAACACTAAAAATGATATCAGTAATTTGTATGCAATTGATAGACAAATTATTTCCTCTTTTTTAAATACTAAAAATGTACCTACAAAAAAATTAAAAAAATATCTCTATCTTTTTTAGTCTCTCCACTCACCACTAAAGGACTCTCTAGACCGATGTCTGAATCATTGATGTCGTTGTTTTTTCTTCCAGTGTCAAATTCATATGTTGTGTTCATATTGCTTTGAGTCGGCCCTTGGAAACCTGAAAGAGTTTTGTTCTGTTTCGTATTTAAAATAAAGCGTCTTACTTCACTCACCTTGTGTAGGTCTAGGGTCTAGTGATGATACTTCTAATCACCAGGAGCCTTTTGGATTGAGGTACTCAAACTACAAAAGTTAGGCTTTCAGTCCATGGGCCATATGAGATTTGACAATACCGAGAGGTGGCAAAGACTACTTATGATATCTGAGAAGCTCTGTCTACAGGTAATCAGTGGCATGCACAGAGATTTTGAAGGGCAGGTGCTCCAATGTAACCAGGAGGGCATCCAGCATGAGCAGAGCAGGCGTAAGTAAAAGTAAAGGACCTTTATAGCTAGAGCCGTGAGTATTAGCTTGCTCCGCTCACGCACAAGTAGACCATGGCCTACTTGTGTGCAACGCACAAGTTCTCACTCTACCGAGTGCTGATCTAGTTTGTAAAGGATCTTGGAATCTAGATTGGTTATATCATCATCAACAGTCAATAAAAAGACCACTACGGTGATCCCTGCCTGCGTTTACAGCTTTTAATTAGCCCTTCTCTGCTAACATGCCTATTGGACGAGGACGGATTGAGTAATTCTGTTGCCATTCTAAGATGTTACAATGTTTTTCACATTGAAGTGGGTGTAGGTTTAATGAGAAAGTGCCACGTTCAGGACACATGCACAAAGTGCAACAGTGACTGTGCAAGTGGACAAATCGGCTTCGATAGTGAACGTGCATGACATCACAAAAGACCTCTGCTCAGCCCACACAAAGTGTGAACATTTTGTCTGAGGGTTTTAGTGCAATTGTTTCCTTCACAGCGGCATTAAGTTTGCCATAGGACAAGTCTTCTGAGAACCGCAAAGCTATATTCAATGGCGTCACAATCCATGTGTAGCAAAAGCTTTGACCATGAACCAGGCATCCTGGAAGGCGCTGACTCGTCTCAGACTCAGGTTTTGCATTCCGAGTGTCAACATGTGAAGGACCGCGGTGACCTCTACTGCCAAACGTCAAGGAATAGACGGGTCGTCTCAGCAGCCTGTCAGCCAATCGGCGGCTCTAAAACCAGCCAGGAGAAGGAAGACGCCGACACATCTAGCCCCCATGACCCCCACCAGCTTACCAAGACGGCGACTCGACCAGAAGTAAAGACACGACAGCCGTCTTTCACAGGACTGAAACCCTACGTCTGTGGATGGTGTGATAAGCGTTTCAGTTACTTAAGTCACCTGAAGATACACAACCGCATCCATACTGGAGAAAAGCCGTTTTACTGTGAACAGTGCGGGAAGCATTTCAGTCGGATAGGTAATCTGAATCAACACCTGCTGATCCACAGCGGGGAAAAACCCTTTGTTTGTGACCTGTGTGGCAAGAGCTTTTATACCTTAGGACACCTGCAGGTACATCAGCGCACTCACACCGGAGAGAAACCCTTTTACTGCACAGAGTGCAAAAAGAGTTTCAGGCACATAGACGCTCTGAATCAACACCTGCGGATCCACAGCGGGGAAAAACCATTCATTTGTAAAGAGTGTAAAAAGAGTTTCAGGCAATTAGGCGTTCTGAATAAACACCAGCGGATCCACACCGGGGAAAGACCATTTGTTTGTAGACAGTGTGACAAGACCTTCAGTCGGTTAGATTCTCTGAGAAGACACCTGCACATTCACACTGTGAACGAACCGTTCGTTATTACTGCGGTGAGCAGAGCGAGGCGCAAGCTAAGTGATCGGTTTGTGGGTCGTTGGCGGTCGACCATCCCTTGAAGTGTTCTGACTGGCTGGTTCAAGTGATGATGTGGTGGTGACATACTCAAAAGACTTCAAAGACTAAGGTTATGAGTGTTTTATCTCCAAAAGCCCTTCTGAATATGACGCAGCGTGATTGGGCTAGGCTCGTTCAACAGTTTTTTTTGTCTTTGTGTGTAAAAAGTGTCAGCTCTGAAGCTCTGAAATCCTCGACAGAGCCGATAGCCCGGCCTAACCTGAAATGATTTTGGCCTTTTTTTTTAATCTCACCGTGTCGTCATCCCTGGCCCCTCCCCTACCACCCCTCCACTGCTGTGCTACGTCACATCATTCGGAGCGACGCCCTCCCCGAAAGGTTGACTGCCCCCTCTAGGCCACTGTGGCTAACAAATTAGTCCAGGCTGTCCATTTCGCGCAACGCGGACGAAAGTGAAAGCCTGGGTGTCGAGGCTACAGAGCTGAAGAAAATAAAACAAACCTTGTGTTCTGCTGTTTTATAAAATAATGTTCTGCACAGGGCTATGGAATCCAGCAGGATTCTACTAAGACAAAAAAAAATAGTGTTTGTTTTTGATGGATAAGTGTTTGTTTTTGGCTCTCTCGCTTTGCTCACACACAAGTAGGCCATGGCCTACTTGCTCTACAATTAGGCCAGTACCCTATTGGCCTGAATTTAAGACAGTGGGTTTTTTTTTCCAATGGAAATATGCTAAAAAATGGAGTCGTCTTATATTTGGGGACTATATTATTTTACATTCAATGTTCTTTTTACACAAATGAGTCTTGAAAAATAGGGGTCATCTTATAACCAGGGTTGTCTTATAATATTAATACAGTAATATATTTTACTACTTTTCCTACCTCTGGTGAAGACCACTTGCATTGCAATTTTTTTTTAAAAAATATCTCTATCTTTTTTAGTCTCTCCACTCACCACTAAAGGACTCTCTAGACCGATGTCTGAATCATTGATGTCGTTGTTTTTTCTTCCAGTGTCAAATTCATATGTTGTGTTCATATTGCTTTGAGTCGGCCCTTGAAAACCTGAAAGAGTTTTTTTCTGTTTCGTTTTTAAAATAAGGCGTCTTACTTCACTCACCTTGTGTAGGTCTAGGGTCTAGTGATGATACTTCTAATCACCAGGAGCCTTTTGGATTGAGGTACTCAAACAACAAAAGACAGGCTTTTAGTCCATGGGCCATATGAGATTTGACAATACCGAGAGGTGGCAAAGACTACTTATGATATCTGAGAAGCTCTGTCTACAGGTAATCAGTGGCATGCACAGAGATTTTGAAGGGCAGGTGCTCCAATGTAACCAGGAGGGCATCCAGTATGAGCAGAGCAGGCGTAAGTAAAAGTAAAAGACCTTTATAGTTAGAGCCGTGAGTATTAGCTTGCTCCGCTTGCGCACGAGTAGGCCATGGCCTACTTGTGTGCAACACACAAGCTTTCACTCTACCGAGTGCTGATCTAGTTTGTAAAGGATCTTGGAACCTAGATTGGTTATATCATCATCAACAGTCAATAAAGGACAACTACTGTGATCCCTGCCTGCGTTTACAGCTTTTAATTGGCCCTTCTCAGAAGTCTAGTCACGGTTTAATCCAAATCCAGGTCAGGCTTTCCTCTGCTAACATGCCTATTGGACGAGGACGGATTGAGTAAAGGGCTAATTCTGTTGCCATTCTACGATGTTACAATGTTTTTCACATTGAAGTGGGTGTAGGTTTAATGAGAAGGTGCCACGTTCAGGACACATGCACAAAGTGCAACAGTGACTGCGCAAGTGGACAAATCAGCTTCGATAGTGAACGTGCATGACATCACAAAAGACGTCTGCTCAGCCCACACAAAGTACGAAAATAGTTTAAAAAATCATTTTGTCTGACGGTTTTAGTGCAGTTGTTTTCTTCACAGCGGCGTAGGTTTGCCATAGGAGTCTTCTGAGAACCACAAAGCTATATTCAATGGCATCACAATCCATGTGTAGCAAAAGCTTTGACCATGAACCAGGCATCCTGGAAGGCGCTGACTCGTCTCAGACTCAGGTTTTGCGTTCATCTAGCCCTCGCAACGGCCAGCAGTTTACCGAGACGGCAACTCGACCAGGAGAAGTAAAGACACGACAGCCGTCTTTCACAGGACTGAAAGCCCACGTCTGTGGATGGTGTCATAAGCGTTTCAGTTGCTTAACCCTCTGATGCACAACATAGCCCATACCCCTTTAATGCACAACATGGGTCAAAAATGACCCGCATCCATTTTCTATGTTATTTCATGTAAGCCTGAGTGTTTCATTTCTGTATCTTTTGACATCAATGTATTTTATAATTTAATAATCCAAAACATATTTAAAAATCTTGTTTTTGATTACTACAAATCATTGTTTATATTTTTCCTACCATACCTTTTGAACAAAAGTCATTTTTGTAATATTATATCACGTTTACACACATGGGTCAAAGATGACCCATTTATCCAAATGTGATTTAAAAATGAATGAAGGCATATTAAAATATTATTTTTCTTCAAATACTCATTTTAGATGTGATTAGGACAATAGAATCATACATTTATTATTTGAAATCTGTTTATTTGTAATTTTGGCAGACATTTGGCAGATAACCAAACAGACGCGTGAATTTCACCAACCTAAAATGAAACAGAACTGATCACATCAGTCAAGCACAAATTGTCAAGTTCGTACGATTCCTCACAAGTAGCACAAATGACCTTGTACGTTTGTGCTCATTGCACACAGGCTTCTTGCACTTCTTCTTGCACAGAACACCAGCTGCTGACTTTTCGGTAACCCTTCCATTTACGGTACAGTAATTACCAGGTAATTACCTGGGAATAATAAGTAATTATGGGAATAATAAGTAATTAGTATCGTACATGGTAATTACATGGTAAGAACCAAGTAGTTACTATAGTAATTCCCAAGTTTTTTTTTTTTTTTTTTACTTATTACTAAGTACTTTCCCTGACAACTACCATGTAACTACTGGGTAATTTCCATTTATAATTATTTACCCATTAATTAGCTGGTAGTTACATGGTAACTTGCAGATACATTACTCAGTAATTGCCATATAATTACCAAGTAGTTTTCCTGACAACTACCAGGCAACTGTATTCTCTGACTTTGCAAAGGTATCATTGAGGGATTGATTGATTGCCAAAGAACAGGAAATCATCATAGTCGGTAAGAAAGGGTGGGTGGAGGTGGGTGCAGTTTCAAAGTGCAGAAAAATGTGCCCTTTGAGAGCGGTTTTGAAGGAGTCAAGGGATTTGCATGTCTTAAAGACTGTTGGTAGGATGATGCACCTGTAAAGACAAGAGTAGAACCTATCAAGGAATTACATGGTAGTTGTTAGGTACTAATTACATAGTAAGCTGATAGATACCCAGTTAGGAAGGAGGAACTGTACTGTAAAAGGAAGTGTGCTCTATTTCCACGATGTTTCTATGTGCCTATAATTGTAGATTATGATCCTTCACGATTACCCATCAGCCCATGTTTTGAACTCTGAATTTTGAACTGGTACAAACTGTTAATTACCAAGTATTTACGCAGTAATTACACATTATGTTACTAGGTAAAACCTCGGTAGTTACCATGTAAGAAAGGTGGAACTGTACTGTAAAGTAAAGTGTGCTCTGTTTCCATTATATTATATGGTACTTTCTGTAACTATAGATTCTAAACATCCACCACTATTGGCTGCAATAGGGAAGGATTATAATTTACAATTTTCAGCTAGGTAGATGGTAATGGTAATATCATGGAAATAGAGTACACTTCCTTTTACAGTACAGTTCCTCGTTCCTTACTGGGTACCTATCAGGTAATTACATAGTAACAACTGCTGATTCCATGGTACTACTGGTATTCATGTAATTACCTGATATGTACCCAGTAAGGATCGAAGAATGTACTGTAAAAGGAAGTGTACTCTATTTCCATGATATTACCAGGTATCTACCTGACAAGCGATTACTCATCAGTCCATGTTTTTGAACTATCAACTTTGAACTTTGAATTTTGAACTGTTAATAACTGTTAATTACAAGGTATTTACCTGGTAATTACACATTTTTGTTACCAGGTAAAACCTTGGTAGTTACCATGTTAGAAAGGTGGAACTGTACTGTAAAGTAAAGTGTGCTCTGTTTCCATATTGTACTTTCACTGTAACTGGAGATTCTAAACATCCACTATTGGCTGTAATGGGGGAGGATTATAAATTACCTGCAATGTATCTGCAAGTTACCTTGTAACTACCAGGTAATTAATGGATAAATACTGGAAATTAGAATTACCCAGTAGGTGCATGGTTAGTTGTCAGGGAAACTACTTAGTAATAACCATAGTAACTACCTGGTTGTTGCCATGTAAATACCAGGTAGTACCAGGCAATTACTTATTATTATGAGGTACCTGGTAGCTATCTGGTAATTACTGTACCGTAAATGGAAGGGTCACCGACTTTTCTGTCTTTGGCAGATGGGCAGATTGCACACCTCTTCCTCTTTGACTTGACTTTGTCTTATGTCCTATGACATAAGACAGATATGATTATTATTATTACTACATATATTACTGTTGTTGTTGTTGTTGTTATATTATTATTATTATTATTATTATTATTCCACAAACACACATAGGTTTCTACCAAATGCCACAGTGAATGCAGGTGGGTCATTTCTGACCCATGTGTGTGAAGTTGAAGTAATATTACAAAAATGACTTTTGTTCAAAAGGTATGGCAGGAAAAATATAAACAATGATTTGTAGTAATCAAAAACAAGATTTTTAAATGTTATTTGGACTATTTAATTATAAAATACATTGATTTCAAAAGACACAGAAATGAAACACTCAGGCTTACATGAAATAACATAGGAAATGGAAGCGGGTCACTTTTGACCCATGTTGTGCATTGGAAGGTAATTATACAAAAATCATTTTTATTCAAAAAGTATCAAGAGAAAAAATAAAATAACAATGGTAAATGACCAAAAAGAAGTTAATTGAGGAATACCTGGAATACTGAAGGATTACATTAACTTTTAGCAAAGATACAGATAATAACAACTTGGTTGGGTCACTTTTGACCCATGTTGTGCATCAGAGGGTTAAGTGCCCTGAAGAAGCACAACCGCATCCACACTGGAGAAAAGCCGTTTTACTGTGAAGAGTGCGGGAAGCATTTCAGTCAGATATGTCATCTGAATCGACACCTGCTGATCCACACCGGGGAAAAACCCTTTATTTGTCAGACGTGTGGCAAGAGCTTCTATGCTTTAGGATATCTGAATGTACATCAACGCACCCACACAGGAGAGAAACCCTTCTACTGTACAGAGTGCAAAAAGAGTTTCAGGCACATAGGCGCTCTGAATCGACACCTGCGGATCCACAGCGGGGAAAAACCCTTTATTTGTAAAGAGTGTGGCAAGAGCTTCCGTGCTTTAGGAGATCTGAATGTACATCAACGCACCCACACAGGAGAGAAACCCTATTACTGTACAGAGTGCAAAAAGAGTTTCAGGCAAATATGCGCTCTGAATCGACACCTGCGGATCCACACCAGGGAAAGACCATTTGCTTGTAGACGATGCGACAAGACCTTCAGTCGGTTAGGTCATCTGAGAAAACACCTGCGCATTCACACTGTGATCGAACCTTCCATTATTACTGGCATGAGCAGAGCGAGTGCAAGCTAAGTGACCGTTTCCGCGAAGTAGAGTTCTCCAACTCTGCTCCGAACCCAATCAGGACCGGACCCGAACATGCCTGTCTGTCTCCATGTGTCAGTTGTCAAAAAGCCATCCCCAGCTAGTTGAAATTTCAAGATGGTGTCCAGTTTTCAAGAAGGCCGACACCATCTCTTTCAAGATGGCACAGCATTTAAGCGATTTAATGGATTGTTTGGTGATACAAGCATAGTTTACATGTGCAGTCTCTGTGGGTCACTTGACAATGAATAAATACATTTCAAAATGGTGGCCAAGGTTCAAGATGGCTACCCCACCTAAATAGCGATGTAGTTGTATGCAAGTTGGTATTAAGAGTCTCAAAGGGTTCCAAGAACTACTCCCAGCCCCTTGAAATTCTATTGTCAAGATGGCCGCCACGTGGATCCATTTTTTTTTTAATTTATACAAAATCCACAACATCTATCTGATTAATTCATCTGCACTGTAAATGAAATCAAATGGGTGTTTTTGAAAACATAATTTTAAAAAATGGCAAAAATCATTTAAGTATTATTTTCATGAATTAAAATGTAGGGGTTAGAGGTTGGGACAGTAACCTTCCAATAGTAAGTGACATATAAATTATTATTTTTTATATATTTAATTTTGTCTTATCTTATTTAATGTATTGGGATTAATTACATCATAATATGATATTTGTATTTATGTAAAGTCTGAATATTATATTGTTTTTTAAAATGTGTTTTCCAGCGTGGGACTGCAATTTCAACCGATTCGGTAGAATGGTCCAATTATGAGATAATCGAAAGACTTCAATGACTAATGTTATGACTAGAGTATTTTCTTTTCCCTAAAAGCCCTTATGAATATGACGCAGTATGATTGGGCAAGGTTCATTTGACAGTTTGTTTTTTTTGTTTATTTCTTCCGCTGTATCAATACAAAGTGTCAGCTCTGAAGCTGGGCGGGGTGCCGTTCGAATCTGGACAGCAGATGAGGTGTTCTGATTTGATCCCACCAACGTGTCGTCATCCCCGGCCCCTTCCTTACCGCCCTGTTTGTTTTTAATGGACAAGTGTTTGTTTTTGGCTCTCTCGTTCTGCTCATGCACAAGTAGACCATGGTCTATTTGGCCTACAAGTATATACTGTAGAATATAAGACAGTGTTTTGTTTTTTTCAATCGAAATATCCTAAAACATGGAGTCGTCTTATATTCGGGGACTATATTATTCGACAATATTTCGGGACTATATTATTTGACATTCAATGTTCTTTTTGCGCAAATGAGTCTTGAAAAATGAGGGTCATCTTATAACCAGGGTCGTCTTATAATCGGGACAATATGGTAATATATTTCTGTACTTTTCCTACCTCTGGTGAGGACCAATTATATGGAAATACATTGGGAAGTGGTGAAGTGGTGAAGTGGTCGTTTAACTGAACTGTGATGCAATAAACAAAACTAATAATGATATCAGTAATTTGAATGCAATTAATAGACAAATTATTTGAAAAAAAAAAATCCCTTTTTTTAGTCTCTCCACTCACCACTAGAGGACTCTCTAGAACGATGCCTGAATCATTGATGTTGGTAACCTTAAAGGACCACTTCACCACTTTTCAACCTCCATCCATATAGTCCCTCACTCCTGTTGAGCATGAGCAGAGCGGGCGTAAGTAAAAGTAAAAGACCTTTATAGCTAGAGCCGTGAGTATTAGCTTGCTCCACTCACGCACAAGTAGGCCATGGCTTACTTGTGTGCAACGCACAAGCTGATCTAGTTTGTAATGGAACTTGGAACCTAGATTGGTTATATCATCATCAACAGACAATAAAGGACAACCACTGTGATCCCTGCCTGCGTTTTCAGCTATTAATTAGCCCTTCTCAGATGTCTAGTCACGGTTTAGTCTCTGTCCAAATAGGTTAGAAACTGTTGCTATGCAGGTCAGGCTTTCCTCTGCTAACATGCCTATTGGACAAGGATGAATTGGGGAGGGACTTAGTAAAGGTCTAATTCAGTTGCCATTCAAGATGTTGCAATGTTTTTCACATTGAAGTAGGTGTAAGTTTAATGAGGAGGTGCCACGTTCAGGACACATGCACAAAGTGCAACCGTGACTGTGCAAGTGCACAAATCGGCTTCGCTAGTGATCGTGTATGACATCACAAAAGACCTCTGCTCAGCCCACACAAAGTGTGAACATTTTGTCTGAGGGTTTTAGTGCAATTGTTTCCTTCACAGCGCATTAAGTTTGCCATAGGACAAGTCTTCTGAGAACCGCAAAGCTATATTCAATGGGGTCACAATCCATGTGTAGCAAATGCTTTGACCATGAACCAGGCATCCTGGAAGGCGCCGACTCGTCTCAGACTCAGGTTTTGCATTCCGAGTGTCAACATGCAAAGGAGAGCCGTGACGACCTCTACTGCCAAACGTCAAGGAATAGACGGGTCGTCTCAGCAGCCTGTCAGCCAATCGGCGGCCTTAAAACCAGCCAGGAGAAGGAAGACGCCGACACATCTGGCCCCCATGACCCCCACCAGCTTACCAAGACGTCAACTCGACCAGGAGAAGTAAAGACACGACAGCCGTCTTTCACGGGACTGAAACCCCACGTCTGTGGATGGTGTCATAAGCGTTTCAGTTACTTAAGTCACCTGAAGATACACAAGCGCATCCACACTGGAGAAAAGCCGTTTTACTGTGAAGAGTGCGGGAAGCATTTCAGTCAGATATGTAATCTGAATCAACACCTGCTGATCCACAGCGGGAAAAAACCCTTTGTTTGTGACCCGTGTGGCAAGTGCTTTAATAACTTAGGAAATCTGGAGGTACATCAGCGCACTCACACCGGAGAGAAACCCTTTTACTGTACAGAGTGCAAAAAGAGTTTCAGGCACATAGGCGCTCTGAAGCGACACCTGCTGATCCACACCGGGGAAAGACCATTTGCTTGTAGACGATGCGACAAGACCTTCAGTCGGTTAGGTCATCTGAGAAAACACCTGCCCATTCACGCTGTGATCGAACCTTCCATTATTACTGGCATGAGCAGAGCGAGTGCAAGCTAAGTGACCGTTTCGCGGTCGGCGGCGGTCGACCGGCCCTCGAAGTAGAGTTCTCAAACTCTGCTCCGATCCTGACCAGGACCGGACCCGAACATGCCTGTCTGTCTCCATGTGTCAGTTGTCAATAAGCCATCCCCAGCTAGTTGAAATTTCAAGATGGTGTCCAGTTTTCAAGAAGGCCGACGTATGTAGTTGTATGCAAGTTGTTATTAAGAGTCTCAAAGGGTTTCAAGAACTACTCCCAGCCCCTTGAAATTCTATTGTCAAGATGGCCACCACGTGGATCCATTTTTTTTTAATTTATACAAAATCCACAACATCTATCTTATTAATTCATCTGCACTGTAAATGAAATCAAATGGATGTTTTTGAAAGCATAATTTAAAAAAAAATGGCAAAAATCATTTAAGTATTATTTTCATGAATTAAAATGTAGGGGTTAGAGGTTGGGACAGTAACCTTCCAATAGTAAGTGACATATAAATTATTATTTTTTATATATTTAATTTTGTGTTATCTTATTTAATGTATTGGGATTAATTACATCATAATATGATATTTGTATTTATGTAAAGTCTGAATATTATATTGTTTTTTAAAATGTGTTTTCCAGCGTGGGACTGCAATTTCAACCGATTCGGTAGAATGGTCCAATTATGAGATAATCGAAAGACTTCAATGACTAATGTTATGACTAGAGTATTTTCTTTTCCCTAAAAGCCCTTATGAATATGACGCAGCATGATTGGGCAAGGTTCATTTGACATTTTTTTTTTTTGTTTGTTTGTTTCTTCCGCTGTATCAATACAAAGTGTCAGCTCTGAAGCTGGGTGGGGTGCCGTTCGAATCTGGACAGCAGATGAAGTGATCTGATTTGATCCCACCAACGTGTCGTCATCCCCGGCCCCTCCCCCTACCGCCCTGTTTGTTTTTGATGGACAAGTGTTTGTTTTTGGCTCGCTCGCTCTGCTAATGCACAAGTAGACACAAGTATATATAATATAAGACAGTGTTTTTTTTTTTCAATGGAAATATCCTAAAACATGGAGTCCTCTTATATTTGGGAACTATATTATTCGGCAATATTTCGGGACTATATTATTTGACATTCAATGTTCTTTTTGCGCAAATGAGTCTTGAAAAATGAGGGTCATCTTATAACCAGGGTCGTCTTATAATCGGGACAATATGGTAATATATTTCTGTACTTTTCCTACCTCTGGTGAGGACCAATTATATGAAAATACATTGGGAAGTGGTGAAGTGGTCGTTTAACTGAACTGTGATGCAATAAACAAAACTAATAATGTTATCAGTAATTTGTATGCAATTGATAGACAAATTATTTGCTCTTTTTTAAATACTAAAAATTACTTAACAAAAAAAAATACCAAGTTAAAAAAAATCCCTTTTTTTAGTCTCTCCACTCACCACTAGAGGACTCTCTAGAACGATGCCTGAATCATTGATGTTGGTAACCTTAAAGGACCACTTCACCACTTTTCAACCTCCATCCATATAGTCCCTCACTCCTGTTGAGCATGAGCAGAGCGGGCGTAAGTAAAAGTAAAAGACCTTTATAGCTAGAGCCGTGAGTATTAGCTTGCTCCACTCACGCACAAGTAGGCCATGGCTTACTTGTGTGCAACGCACAAGCTGATCTAGTTTGTAAAGGAACTTGGAACCTAGATTGGTTATATCATCATCAACAGACAATAAAGGACAACCACTGTGATCCCTGCCTGCGTTTTCAGCTGTTAATTAGCCCTTCTCAGATGTCTAGTCACGGTTTAGTCTCTGTCCAAATAGGTTAGAAACTGTTGCTATGCAGGTCAGGCTTTCCTCTGCTAACATGCCTATTGGACAAGGATGAATTGGGGAGGGACTTAGTAAAGGTCTAATTCAGTTGCCATTCAAGATGTTGCAATGTTTTTCACATTGAAGTAGGTGTAAGTTTAAAGACCCCGTAAAGCAAAAAAATATATGATACAAAATGTATTCCCAGTTTGTCACACCACAGAGTAATGTATTATAGCCCCACAGACCAAATATTTATGATTAAAAAAGTTGCTATGTTTCAGAAATGGTGTTTAAACATGTGTGAAATACAATGGAAAAAAATCTGGCCTGATTCTCCAGGACTGTAGGGGCGTGGCCAGTACTGTAAGCTCATTAGCATATTCATGAGCAGTATGCTAATTAGCATATCTCGCCGTCCAAACCATACAGCCTAACTGTTTGTCAACAACAAGCCAGTACTACAGCGCGCTAACTTTACTAGCGTCGTGTGTGTGTGTGTGTGTGTGTGTGTGTGTGTGTGTGTGTGTGTGTGTGTGTGTGTGTGTGTGTGTGTGTGTGTGTGTGTGTGTGCGCGTGCGTGTGTGTGTGTGTGTGTACGACATGCGGATCTGAGAAAAGAGACTGACTGACTACAGCGGTCCCATCATCATGGTCCCATAGCCTGGACGGCCACGGTCGGTCCCTACAGGCTATGGGACAGCCAGGAGTTACGACAACTCCGTCCACTTCATGGGGTTAGTCCAATGGCGGCTCTTTTATTTTCTGCCCTCATTGAAAACAATGCATTTCCATCTCCACTTTGTCCCTATTCGGGCTGCATGAACAGCGCTGGAGCGCTCAGTTTGTGACCCCTCGATGTCGCAACTCATCTACTAGATAGCTCTGATGGTACGCACTAGCAGGGCTGGCAGGCAGTGTTGCCAACTTCGCGCATTTGTCACTATATTTAGATTTTTTTTTCGAGACCCCCCTACCGCCGAAATTAATGGAAAAACTCCTGGCGGAAAATCCAAGTGCTTTTTAGGTATGAAAATAGTTGAAAACCCACTGCTCTAGCGCATTCGAGTGCATTTTGGAAGTGCCACTAGTGCACTTTGGATTTTGGCAGTTGGCAATACTGCTGGCAGGCAGCAGCAGCCGTTAGATAGTCCTTGAATGTGAAAACGTCGCCAACCTCTCCATCATCGACAGTTACTAAAAACAGAGTAGTTTTCAGCTGTCATCCACAAAATCACGCATCGAGAGCAAACAAATGTCAGTGCTTGTCAGCCTACAGGCAAAACACACTGTAGTAACTACACTTTCTTATATTATGTCTATGGTAGCTAGTAGCTACTAGCTAGCTATCAACCAACACCACCACTACCAGCTCCGCTCCGCTGTGAAGAAGAGGGGGCGGGGCTTCGGCTTCTGACTATATGGAATATGATTTATATACAGTAGTACAGTAGGCTCATTAGCATATAATTCGGCTTGACTACGTCATCAAGCCGAATATGCTAATGAGACAAAACCTACCCATGAGATTAACCAAAACACATAAAGTGGTCTTATTCTACAATGCTGTAAAATAAAGTTTTAGTTTTTTGTCCAGGGGTATAAAAATGAGTTTTGTACATGATTTTCATGTCTACAAGAAAAAGGCTGATTTTGGTTTACGGGGTCTTTAATGAGGAGGTGCCACGTTCAGGACACATGCACAAAGTGCAACCGTGACTGTGCAAGTGCACAAATCGGCTTCGCTAGTGATCGTGTATGACATCACAAAAGACCTCTGCTCAGCCCACACAAAGTGTGAACATTTTGTCTGAGGGTTTTAGTGCAATTGTTTCCTTCACAGCGCATTAAGTTTGCCATAGGACAAGTCTTCTGAGAACCGCAAAGCTATATTCAATGGGGTCACAATCCATGTGTAGCAAATGCTTTGACCATGAACCAGGCATCCTGGAAGGCGCCGACTCGTCTCAGACTCAGGTTTTGCATTCCGAGTGTCAACATGCAAAGGAGAGCCGTGACGACCTCTACTGCCAAACGTCAAGGAATAGACGGGTCGTCTCAGCAGCCTGTCAGCCAATCGGCGGCCCTAAAACCAGCCAGGAGAAGGAAGACGCCGACACATCTGGCCCCCATGACCCCCACCAGCTTACCAAGACGGCGACTCGACCAGAAGTAAAGACACGACAGCCGTCTTTCACGGGACTGAAACCCCACGTCTGTGGATGGTGTCATAAGCGTTTCAGTTACTTAAGTCACCTGAAGATACACAAGCGCATCCACACTGGAGAAAAGCCGTTTTACTGTGAACAGTGCGGGAAGCATTTCAGTCAGATAGTTCATCTGAATCAACACCTGCTGATCCACAGCGGGAAAAAACCCTTTGTTTGTGACCCGTGTGGCAAGTGCTTTAATAACTTAGGAAATCTGGAGGTACATCAGCGCACTCACACCGGAGAGAAACCGTTTTACTGCACAGAGTGCAAAAAGAGTTTCAGGCAATTAGGCGCTCTGAATCAACACCTGCGGATCTACACCGGGGAAAGACCATTTGTTTGTAGACAGTGTGACAAGACCTTCAGTCGGTTAGATTCTCTGAGGAAACACCTGCGCATTCACACTGTGAACGAACCGTTCGTTATTGCTGCCGTGAGCAGAGCGAGGCGCAAGCTAAGTGATCGGTTCGTGGGTCGTCGGCGGTCGACCATCCCTTGAAGTGTTCTGACTGGCTGGTTCAAGTGATGATGTGATGGTGACATAATCAAAAGACTTCAAAGACTAAGGTTATGAGTGTATTCTCTCAAAAAGCCCTTATGAATATGACGCAGCGTGATTGGCCTAGGTTCGTTCGACAGTTTTTTTTGTCTTTGTTTGTAAAAAGTGTCAGCTCTGAAGCTCTGAAATCCTCGACAGAGCCGATAGCCCGGCCTAACCTGAAATGATTTTGGCCTTTTTTTTTTAATCTCACCAACGTGTTGTCATCCCCGGCCCCTCCCCCTACCACCCCTCCACTGCTGTGCTACGTCACATCATTTGGAGCGACGCCCACCCCGAAAGGTTGACTGCCCCCTCTAGGCCACTGTGGCTAACAAATTAGTCCAGGCTGTCCATTTCGCGCAACGCGGACGAAAGTGAAAGCCTGGGTGTCGAGGCTACAGGGCTGAAGAAAATAAAACAAACCTTGTGTTCTGCTGTTTTACAAAATAATGTTCTGCACAGTGCTATGGAATCCAGCAGGATTCTACTAAGACAAAAAAAATAGTGTTTGTTTTTGATGGATAAGTGTTTGTTTTTGGCTCTCTCGCTTTGCTCACACACAAGTAGGCCATGGCCTACTTGCTCTACAAGTAGGCCAGTACCCTATTGGCCTGAATATAAAAGTGTTTTTTCCAATGGAAATTGGAGAGGTCTCCACAGCTCTGGTGTTACGTCAACTGTTACGACAGGGGGTAAAACATAGTCAAAATATATAATCGGGATAATGCAGTCATATATTTGGTAACACTTTCTATGATACCCACATCTATAATGCATTATGAAGGCATTCATAGTGCATTATAATGCGTTCATAATGCTTTATAACTACACTCATAAACACACATAATGCTTTCTTATGCACTATATCAACAGTCATGAACAGTGTTGGGCAGTAACTAATTTTAGATTACATATTACTGTAATATTATTACTTTTGCTCCAAAAAGTAAAGTAACGAGATTACTCTGCAAAAATGGGTAATAAGTAACGCATTACTTTGCAAGTAACGCCAAGTTACATTTTTTAAAATGAGCTTGTTGTTGCATGCAAAAATAGAACAGATTTCGACAGGTACTGTAACAACAGAGATGTGCAGTAGATTGTAGATCCAGTCCACACGCTGCATCCTGCACATACAAATCGCTTTCTGCTTTATTTTGTATTTTATTTTTAAATACAAGACCTCAACTGTCTTTGAAAACAATTGTGAAAAAGTTTAAAAAGTCAAAGAGACAGATTTTGTTGGCTTTGTTTTCAGATGCAGTTTGTGGGATTGGAGACTATTATTATTCCAATAGTTACTAAAAACAGCTCGCTAAACAGATTATGTTGTACATCTCTATTTTTTTCAAAGGTGGTGTTGAGAACTTGGGAAAGTAATAACGTAATATGTAATATATTACTCTTCGATTCCAGTAATAAGTAAAGTAATGATATTACTTTGTTTAAGGGGTAACGAGTAAAGTAAAGAAGTTACTTTCCTAAGTAATATTGACCAACACTGGTCATGAAACATTATAATGTCACTTATAATGCATTATAATGACTTGAGTCCAAATATTCTATGGATGCTCTTGAATACCTATGAAGACCATATCTATAATGCATTATGAGGGCACCCATAGGGCATTATAATGCAGTCTTGACTGACTGCTTAAAATACATTATGATTACGTATACACACAACTCAAGTCAACTGTAGTAACGACTCATAGTATGCTATAATAGCCCATGCAGTATCATGACTCATCATTGCATGTGTTAAGTAAAGTGACATACATATGGATGCATGTATAATAATGCATAATTCATCATAATGCTTCATTGTAGGGGCTAAGTAAAGTGTGATGCATTTTCTTGCATTTAAAATAATCTATGCTGCATCTTAAGTGATTATTCTGCGAGACACAATAATACAGTAACATGTAGGTGTTGTAAGAATGGAAACTGAAGGCACATGCATATTCAAATAAAAAATAAAAAATAAATAAATCTCACGCACACAATTGGTGAAAATGGTACTCTGTTAACATTTAAATGAATGAATCTCAGTGTGGTATGATTTTAGGATTTTACTGGAAATCACAGAGCTGTAACAAGAAAGTTAAACACACAAGGCATAAGACAGATGTTCAGTCCAGTAATTCACACAATACAGGATATGGTTTCCTCATTACCTGACTGACTGGACATAAAAACCATAATACACATTGGGCCCCTGCAGTCACTATCACTATTGTAAGTTAGCTTTAGCTGCTAAGCTAACCTGCCGAGTGCTAAGCACAACATTATTACTAAGTACAACCGAAACATTGTGAAGACACACAGACACCTTTTCCACTATCAAGATATCCCCTGGTTACAGTATATGCTACTTTGTGTCTAAATCAACCCACTTTCTGATATCTGACCTGCAACAAGACTGTTTAAACACACAGACATTGAGTGACCTGTTCTGTCCTGCTTGTATCAACCACAACATGTACTCAGGGTTGCCAGATCAGAATGACAGTTTCCAGCCCCAAGCATAACTTGAAACCAACCCAATGAAAACAGCTCATATCGGACAAACCCATATAAAACGATAAAGGAATGACATGGTACGAGTTTTGACAAGGAAAGATACACCCAAGCCAGCTTGGGTGTATCCTGTCCAGTAACCAAGTTACTGGACATTATGTTTGATCCAACAACAACATGTTGTGTGTACATAGCGCAGGACACCCATCTATTCAATGGGTGGCTTGTAGCTGCTACAGCAATACAGCATGTACTGGAGCCTGGACAGAACTTGTGATTCACCCTGTGTGTTTGTTTTGTATTGTTGTAGGTCAGATATCAGAAAGTAGGTTGATTTATACACATACAGTAGCATTTTGACCAGGAGATATTTGGTTGTGGAGAAGGTGGCTTTGTGTCTCCAAAATATTGTGGTTGTACTTGGTTTATAGTTTTGTTCTGCTTTGCCTTTGCAGTTTGTTAGCTTAACTTAGCAGCTAAAGCTAGCTTAATGCATGGGGCCTAAGCTGCTACTGTGTGAGAAATGATTAATTCCAACTCACTGTGATCACAAAATGCTATTTTGGACACAGATCGCTTTGGTGTCATGCATTTGTGTTAATTTGTTTAAACCAAATTTCTGTTGTCGTGATTTCTGTTTATGCAGAATATTATGCCCAGTTGTTCAGGCAATTCCAAATCCATATCCTGTATTGTGAATTATGATGCAAGCTGGACAGAACATGTGTCTTGCACATTCCATGTTTAACTTTCTTGTTACACTTCTGTGATGTCCATTAATATCCTAATATCAAACCATACTGAGATTCATTCATTTAAGCATGTAATTTTGCCCCCATTGGGTTAAATAAACATGAGAGATTTATTAGGTATTTTTCTTTGAATATGCATGTGCCTTCAGTTTCCATTCTTACAACACCTACATGTTACTGTATTATTGTGTCTTGCAGAATAATCACTTAAGATGCAGCATAGATTATTTTAAATGCATGAAAATGCATCACACTTTACTTAGCCCCTACAATGAAGCATTATGATGAATTATGCATTATTATACATGCATCCATATGTATGTCACTTTACTTAACACATGCAATGATGAGTCATGATACTGCATGGGCTATTATAGCATACTATGAGTCGTTACTACAGTTGACTTGAGTTGTGTGTATAGGTAATCATAATGTATTATAATCAGTCAGTCAAGAGTGCATTATAATGCCCTATGAGTGCCCTCATAATGCGTTATAGATATGGTCTTCATAGGTATTCAAGAGCATCCACAGAATATTTGGACTCAAGTCATTATAATGCATTATAAGTGACATTATAATGTTGTATGACTGTTGATATAGTGCATAAGAAAGCATCATGTGTGCTTATGAGTGTAGTTATAAAGCATTATGAACGCATTATAATGCACTATGAATGCCCTCATAATGCATTATAGATGTGGGTATCATAGAAAGTGTTACCATATATAAGTGTTGAGGGTGTCAAAAAACGAGAGTGTTTGTTTTTGATGGATAAGTGTTGTTTTTTGGTTTACTCGCTCTGCTCACAGTGGCCTACTTCTTCCTAAAGAAGCAGCGTCCCTGGCTTGTGGGTGTTTGCGTGCAAGTCTGTGTGTGTGTGTGTGTGTGTGTGTGTGTGTGTGTGTGCGTGCGTGCGTGCGTGCGTGCGTGTGTGTGTGTGCTCACCCACAGCCAAGGCAGGAAGTCACCCGTGGCTCAGATCATGCTTCCTCTTCCAAAGATAATCCGTTGTACAGTCTTGATTTGTCCTGGTTTAACGTGAGGAGATCTCAGTGCTTTTTACATGACTACAAGGCTACTAATTTATCGCTACAGGGACACTCTCCAGTCTGCCTCCTCATACAGTACATGCCACCGCCAGCGCGGCAAAACACGACTCAACTTAATAGGCTACTCCTGCGCCTCGTTCATATTGAAAGCTCCATCTCTGATAAGTGCTGGGCTTTTGTGGAACGGCCAACCAGCTACTTTAACTGGTGTGTCAGAGAGTGCGTTGCATGTTGTCAGTGACTGAAATGTTTATAGTATTTTGTCGGATCGCCTCAACGTGTATGTAACCCACTTCCCGACGACGTGGCATGACAAGGTTGGTAACCTTAAAGGACCACTTCACCACTTTTCAACCTCCATTCCTATATAGGGCCTCACTCCTGTTGAGCATGAGCAGAGCAAAAATGAAATACCTTTATAGCTAAAATAAATTGGCCTACTTGTGTGCAATGCACAGTTTTTCACTCTACCGAGTGTTCATCTAGTTTGTAAAGAATCCTGGAACCTAGATTGGTTATATCATCATCAACAGTCAATAAAGGACCACTACTGTGATCCTGCCTGCATTTAATTAGCCCTTCTCAGAAGTCTAGTTGCGGTTTAGTCTCTAGCCAATCCAAATAGTTTAGCAAATGTTGCTATGCAGGCCAGGCTTTCCTCTGATGACCGATGGCCGATTGGACAAGGATGGATTGGGGAGGGGCTTAGTAAAGGGCTAATTCATTTGCCATTCTAAGATGTTGCAATGTTTTTCACATTGAAGTGGGTGTAGGTTTAATGAGAAGGTGCCACGTTCAGGACACATGCACAAAGTGCAACAGTGACTGCGCAAGTGCACAAATCGGCTTCGATAGTGTTTGACATCACAAAAGACGTCTGCTCAGCCCACACAAAGTGTGAAAATTAGTTACGTATTTTGTCTGAGGGTTTTAGTTGTAATTATTTTCGTCAGTTCGACATAGGACAAGTCTTCGGAGAACCGCAAAGCTATATTCAATGGCGTCGCGATCCATGTGTAGCAAAAGCTTTGACCATGACCCGGCCATCCTGGAACGTGCTGACTCCTCTCAGACTTGTGACGACCTCTACTGCCAAATGTCAAGGAATGGACGGATCGTCTCAGCTGCCTGTCAGCCAATCAGTGGCTCTATAACCGGCCAGAAGAAAGAAGATGCTGACACATCTAGACACCACAACCGCCAGCAGTTTACCGAGACGTCAACTCGACCAGGAGAAGTAAAGACGCGACAGCCGTCTTTCACGTGTAGGAGAGAAACCCCACGCCTGTGGATGGTGTGATAAGCGTTTCAGTCACTTAAGGGACGCGAAGATACACAACCGCATTCACACTGGAGAGAGACCCTTCTATTGTAAAGCGTGTGACAAGGGTTTCAGTGTGTTAAGCACTCTGAACCTGACACCTGCGGATCCACACAGGGGAGAAGTCCTTTATTTGTTAAGAGTGTGACAAGAGCTTCAATACTTCAGGAAATCTGAAGGAACATCAACGCACTCACACCGGAGAGAAACCTTGTTACTGTACAGAGTGTAAAAAGGAGCTTCCGTCACTTAGGGGCTCTGATTCGACACCTGCGGATCCACACTGGGGAAAGACCATTTGTTTGTTGAAGATGTGACAAGACCTTCAGTCAGCTAGGTAACCTGAGACAACACCTGCACATTCATACTGTGAACAAACCTGTCATTATTACTGGAGCAAGCAGAGCAAGTGCATGTTAAGCGATCGGTTCGCGGTCGGCGGCAGTCAACCATCCCTCTAAGTAGAGTTCTCAAACTACCCAAACCCGACCAGTCCTGAACCCGAACAGGCCTGACCCGACATTTAAATCTATACCTCGGGCTCCATGAAAAAATAATGGTTATTATTGTTGTTAATATAGTTATTATTGTATTTACCTTTTATGAAGACAGAGCTGATTGGCCTTTGACTTTTACTCTGGACAATTCTGAACTTCTGCCCAAACCCGACAGTTTAGGGCCGGGACTAAAATCTATTCCATGTGGTCGGGCCGGGCCTCGGGCCTGATCAGTTAGGGCCGGGCCTTAATTTTTAGGCCCGTTGAGACCTTTACCCAGGCCTGGACTGGGAGCTCAAAACGTACCGGGCAATTTTGTCTCAGAGCGGCCCTCTGAAGACCCTTATAATTAGCGTTGCAATCAGGCGTGCAATCTTTGTGGGGGCTCCGGGGCCTGAGCCCCCATGAGAATTTAAGACATAAGGGGTTCTGGGGCTCGGGCTCCCCGAGTCCCCCACCCCCCACCCCCACCCCAGATTCTCTGCGCCTGTTCACACATCGGGGCCTAGGTTTCGGGGGTGGAGACTTGCCTATTGTGCATTGACCTATAGGCAGCAGGGCCATCAATGCTAATCAGTCTTTTGTTTACCTGTAGGGCATAGTGTGTAAATTTAAGCTAGGGCTGTGTTGTGCTTACATTTAGTTATTTAGTTTTTATTTAGTTTCAGTTAATGGATATATATATTTTTTTAAACTTTAAAATACATAATATACTGGTGTATCGCAGGGTTTTTATAGTTAACTAAAACTAACGAAAAAAACGATAACTTAAATTAGTTAGTTAGTTTTAGTTAACTATAAAAACCCTGCAATAGGCAGTCTCATTTGAAGAGGACAGAGGGCCGCCAGCACTGATTCGTGGGCCGGTTTTGTGCATATATATATATACAGGTGCTGGTCAACGAATTAGAATAATTTGAACAGTGCAATCGTTAAATTCTTTGAATGCATTTCTTGTGCAGAAAACAAATCAGGTGTTCACCGCGCCTGTCCTACTGGTTAGAGTAATCACAGAACTCGTAACCTGTAAAAAATTTGCTCAGCTGAGCTTTCCAAAAGGCCCATTTAGGCCATTTAACTGTGACACTGTTGTTTCATTGAATTAGAATAATGGAGAAACCGTTTCATTGAATTAGAATATTTTTTATTATAATTAGAATCATCACTTTCTCACTATTTTGTGGCTGCCCCCTTGGCTTGCATGACTGCCTGAAGTCTCCGTGCAGGGGTTGACACTAAGGTCTACGAGGTACTTGCCCATCGGGCAAGTGCAAATCAGGTTCTACTTGCCCTCAGGTCATGGTCACTTGCCCCCCCAAAAATATATTGTAAATTTTGCTTTTAAGTTTACTTCCTACTTGGGTGCTTTCAACAGGTGGTTCAGGGACCACCAGTGGTCCCGGAGAGGGTTCCAGGTGGTCCCTAGCTAAGTTGGTTAACCAGATTTAACTCTTGAGAGCGTAAAAATGAAACCAAATGGACCCGCAAGGGTCCATTTGGTTTCATTTTTACGCTCTCAAGAGTTAAAAATTCATCATCTTAATTAGCCCATAGTGGTCACAGACCGAGTGGTCCCTGACCCCAGCAAAATGATAGTTTGGAACCAAATGAACCGGGGAGAGAGATAGGTAGATAGCTAGAAAGCAGGGAAAGACACAGAGGCAGAGTGCAATGACTGCCTTCAAGACAAATTTATCTTGTGTAGTGTTATAGTGCACGAAGTTGCACACTTGCCTGATCGGGCAACCAGGTAGCAGTCTTCACTTGCCCCACCATTTTGTTACTTGCCCCGGGCAAGCGGGCAAGTGTTACTGTCAAGCCCTGTCCGTGGCATCGATTTGAAGAACTAGCTATCTCTACCTATCTCTCTCCCAGGTCCACTTGGTTCCAAACTATCATTTTGCTGCGGTCAGGGACCACTGGGTCTGTGATCACTAGGGGCTGATTAAGATGATGAATTTTAACTCTTGAGAGTGTAAAAATGAAACCAAATTGATCCGCAAGGGTCCATTTGGCTGAGGGCAAGTAGAACCTGATTTGCACTTGCCCGATGGGCAAGTACCTCGGAGACCTTAGTGTCAACCCCTGCACGGAGACTTCAGGCAGTCATACAAGCCAAGGGGGAAGCCACAAAATACTGAGAAAGTGATGATTCTAATTATAATAAAAAATATTCTAATTCAATGAAACGGTTTCTCCATTATTCTAATTCAATGAAACAACAGTGTCACAGTTAAATGGCCTAAATGGGCCTTTTGGAAAGCTCAGCTGAGCAAATTTTTTACAGGTAACGAGTTCTGCGATTACTCTAACCAGTAGGACAGGTGCGGTGAACACCTGATTTGTTTTCTGCACAAGAAATGCATTCAAAGAATTTAACGATTGCACTGTTCAAATTATTCTAATTCGTTGACCAGCACCTGTATATATATATATATATATATATATATATATATATATATATATATATATATATATATATATATATATATATATATATGTGGCAGGATGGGCGTGACGTTCCCACGCTGTCACTGCCCACCTTTCACTGCCCACCTCCACCTACCTCATTAGTCTGTTCATTTGGACCACGCTCGTCTCTGCCGCTGGCTGTGCTTGTGCGTGCACACGCTTCATGTTGGAGAGAGAAGCGTTCTGTCTCTCCGTCTCTCCAAACAATTGGAAATACGTGTCCTTTGCACTTCTGTGCAGGTATGTTATCCATCTTGCTGTTTACACGTTCTACCTGCACTTGCTATATTTGTGGCCTCATACGTGACTGTGAACTCTCGTGTTGTCTTTTTAGCCTCGGGGCTACATCCAACTTCTATATGCTCCGTTTGGAGTAGTACTGGATGTGTGTACAACGACACACACCAACAGGTATGTTGGTGGTCCTCCTTTTCTGCAGCATACTTGTACTCGTTTGGCGTCCTGTGATGCCAAGTGAATATAACATGGGCTTTTGTTGTTACAGTTGTTACTGTTTTCTACCGTACCGGCTGCCGCCGTAGTGAACACATCGGGTGTTGTGTTGTCTACTTGTGAGCGGTAAGTTTGGTTTCGCCTCTCTCTCTCTGTTCTTGCTTTAGCAAACCATATAGAGTAGAGTCTGATACGACCCTCTGTTGTTCACAGGAAGACCACATCTGCCGTTCTGCTTTGTTTGTTTGTCTGGATACAATAAATTCTCATCGTCTCCCTCCGCATCCTCACGCCGCAAACCCGGCAGTGTTGCCAACCCGGCAGTGTTGCCAACCCGGCAGTGTTGCCAACCCGGCAGTGTTGCCAACCCGGCAGTGTTGCCAACCCGGTAGTATTACAGCAACCGTGGTGTACAGAGACTGTTAACTATCCGTGAGGAAGCGTGAGTACTGCTGGGATCATACTCACCACATAGGGTGCATGCTTATTGTACTTTAGGGCCTGGGGAGAGAGAGGAGATCTGTGGAGTCGGCGTACCGCCGCCCAGTAGGGTAACCCCTTGTGTGTTGACTTTTATATTATTTTGTGTGTTTTCCATTATTTGCTGTGTATCTTGGTTTGCTGTGCATTTTGATTTGCTGTGCATTGGGGTGCCATAATCTGGGCCTGCTGGCCTGCCCGCCTCCTATCTTATCTTTAATATCTGTCCCAACTCAATATGTGCAATACATGGCCTATTCTGGCGTATGTTTTACCCTGTTTGTATTAGACTCATTTTATCCATAGTGAATTAGAACCATTGTTTTATTGTTATATACTGCACTGTAGCTGTTAAAAGATAATTGCCATTTTAATTGAATATTATTATTAAATAAAATAGATTTGTATTTCCGTACTTACGTCTCTGCCTGCCTACTTAAACGAACTTGTGTTGAGGATTCACTCATGTGTTCTGGGTATTCAGTGTATCACAGTGATTATTTCCTGGGGCGAAATTCCCTAGGTGGCGTAGTCGGATCAAATTACACCACCCTGCCACATATATATATATATATATTTTTTTTTTTGATTCATTATTATTTTTATTTGTTTAAATTAAAACACGACATTAACGGCCCCCGGGGGGGTCGGCCCACCGGGAAAATGCCCTGTATGCCATACTGTCTGTCCACCCCTGCCTTTACCTCATATTCTGTTTGGTTCAAGTAATGATGTAATTAATTGTGAGATAATCAAAAGACTTCAATACTATTGTTATTGAGTCCTTTCTCTCCAAAAGCCCTTATGAATGTGACGCAGCATGATTGGGAAAGGTTCATTTGACAGTTTGTTTGTTTGTTTCTTCCGCTGTGTCAATACAAAGTGTCAGCTCTGAAGCTGGGCGGGGTGCCGTCCGAATCTGGACAGCAGATGACCTGATCCGAGTTGATCTCTCCGTGTCGTCATCCCCGGCCCCTCCCCCTACCTTCCGTTTTCGCGCAACGCGGACGGAAGTGAAAGCCTGGGTGTCGAGGCTACACGGCCGAAGAACAAAAACGAACCTTTTGTGATTTGCTGTTTTCCAAAAAAATGTTCTGCAGAACATTACGTCCAGCAGTATTCTACTAAAATAAAAAAAATAGGCCATGACCTACTTGGTCTACTAGTAGGCCAGTACCCTATTAGCCTGAATATAAGACAGTGTTGTTATATATATTATATTATATTATTTTACGTTCAATGTTCTTTTTACACAAATGAGTCTTGAAAAATGAGTCTTGAAAAAAAAAACACTAATAATGATATCAGTAATTTGTATGCAATTGATAGACAAATTATTTCCTATTTTTTAAATACTAAAAATGTACCTACAAAAAAAAAATCTCTATCTTTTTTTAGTCTCTCCACTCACCACTAAAGGACTCTCTAATCAGTGGCATGCACAGAGATTTTGAAGGGCAGGTGCTCAAATGTAACCAGGAGGGCATCCAGCATGAGCAGAGCAGGCGTAAGTAAAAGTAAAAGACCTTTATAGTTAGAGCCGTGAGTATTAGCTTGCTCCGCTCGCGCACGAGTAGGCCATGGCCTACTTGTGTGCAACACACAAGCTTTCACTCTACCAAGTGCTGATCTAGTTTGTAAAGGATCTTGGAACCTACAGTAGATTGGTTATATCATCATCAACAGTCAATAAAGGACAACTACTGTGATCCCTGCCTGCGTTTACAGCTTTTAATTAGCCCTTCTCAGAAGTCTAGTCACGGTTTAATCCAAATCCAGGTCAGGCTTTCCTCTGCTAACATGCCTATTGGACGAGGACGGATCTATTGTCAAGATGGCCGCCACGTGGATCCTCAAAAGATCAATTTGCGCTAAAATTGGATGTTTTTTTTTTCCTCTAACTGGTCGATTTGATGTCATTTTATTATAAAATCTGCTAAAGAGCAACTATTAACACATCCAAATAAAGTCCGAGTTTGGAGGGTTTTTTTTATCTCACCAATGTGTCGTCATCCCCGGCCCCTCCCCCGCCACTCCACTGCTGTTTTTGATGGATAAGTGTTTGTTTTTGGGTCCATCGCTTACTTGGCCTACAAGTAGGCCATGACTGAACGCCATGATTTCACCAAAACCAGAGTAGGACTAGCACCACGGGACTCTTGGCATCAATTAATACAGTTGCAACAACTATATTAATGGAAAGTGTTCATACAGCTTAACTTAAAAAATCTGAACTATCACTTTTATTAATTTCATTATATTTTCAGAAAACATTGCCTGTTGGAAATATATAAACTATATATGTGTAAATATTCAATATAGGATGTCTACTGTTTTGGGGGAAAAAAAGAAACTAAGAAATAAAATGTTTTGTTAGCTAGATAATAATAGCATACGTAAAGCATGTATCAACATGTAAATTAAATAAGGGTAAGGGTAATAATAATAATAATAATAATAGTAATAATAATGAACAAATGTATTCTAGTATGAAGATGTCATCAAACTGGTGATTCCAAAATGACACAGGATAAGAACGCATGATATGTTCACATTGTCTTGTACATACGGAGGAATTCATCTCAACAATGTTGTTTCACAAAAACGCAGTCGAGAGATAAATACCAACATATAAAACACAGTATATCTAAATATAGTGTGTAATGTCTGTTTTCATCCGATAAAGGTTTTGAGTTTCTATTATGTACCAATTTGAAGGAAACAGTTTTCTAACACTATAAGTCCAATCAAAACATTGGACATGATATGAAGAATGAACAACAGATAGCTTTGAAATAAATTCAAGACGCACGCTCCAGTTTATTTTTTTTAACACTATCAATCACACAAACCTTTTGACATGGAAGCCTAATCATCTCTGTACGTCATGACAAAAGTTATTCTGTATGTACTGTATAACTATAAAGCAGCGTGCGCTCATGATGAAGTAAAAGCCCCAACGTCGCTTATTCTTCTGTAACTAGTCTTTGAAAAATACTGGCCAGATTAAGGGGTTTACAATCGATCGTCGTCGTCGTCCGAGGTGAGTCTAGCGCATGCCGTCGCGTTCGTAGCGCCGGTCGTGTTCAATATCCTCCAGCTGCGGAACAAAAATGGGCGTTAATGCAGATGCAGTAATGCCCCAACCTCCGATGCAGTAACACCCCTGTGTTGTGGCACGGTGTTTCGTCCAAGAGTTGCGACATTGAGGGGTCAGAAACTGAGCGCTCCGAACATGCGCTGGAAATCCACTATCAGCTGCGACGTGCTTGCGGTTAGGGTTAGGAGTAGGTTTAGAGAAGGGTGTAGCAATGTTTGTAGCAAAACCCTAGCCCCCTCCAACCGTAACCCTAATCCTAAACATCCGACCCTCAACCTAACCTCACAGACCTAACGGTCTGTGAGGTGGTTGAGGGTCGGATGTTTAGGATTAGGGTTACGGTTGGAGGGGTTGCTAGGGTTTTGCGTCAGCTCGCGTCTTCCACAGATGACTAGTTCATTATTGGTTTTCAGCGTGGCTAAACATCACAGAATGCAGAAACGCCCATTGGGGGAGTTCTTGTCCCGTCACCGGAACGCCCAGCGCGCAGCCCGAGCCTCCTCCTCGTGTTCGAGACGGCTGCCGCCGGGGACCGCAATTAGGGACAGGTGGTGCGGGTGCGGCGACGGGGTAGGGGTGAGGGGTGGTGGCCAGGGTTATTATCGTTGTGGATTTTTTATTTTGGTTTAGTCTTAGTTAGTTTTGACTTTTTATTTTCTAATTCAGTTAGTTTTAGTTAGTTTTTATAGCAGGTTTGCTAGTTTTTATTTTGGTGAAAATATTTAGTAACTTTTAGTTTAGTTATTATAGTTTTAGTATTAGTTATTTAATTTAAAAAGTAGGAAACGGTTGGTATTCAACCCTTGCATTGAGTTTCTTAGTAGATTGGATGATTGCACTCTCCCACAAAAACACATTTTTCCCCCCAGTGTTTATGGAACTCAGTAGTGGATAGAAGATCTAGAATCAACTCCTCCTCATGCTGGTCACCAAAATATTTTTGATTTTTTCAGAGAGCGTACAAATGAAACCAAATGGACCCGCTAGGGTCCATTTGGTTGACATTTGTACGCTCTCAGAAGCTTTCTAAAAACTAAAACTAAAGGGTATTTTGGGTATAATTTCAGTTAGTTTTAGTTAGTTTTCTGAACCCCCCATTACAGTTTTGGTTTAGTTATCGTTTTTTGCATTCATTTTTTTAGTTTTTATCAGTTTCAGTTAACTCAAATGTTTTTTTTATTTTATTTTAGTTTTCGTGTTTTAGTTAGTGTTAGTTAACTATTATAACCCTGGTGGTTGCGGTGGGACGACGGGGGGAAGGAGAGAGGGAGGGAGTGGCAGTGTTTGAGCGGCGGTGGGCCGGGCGGAGGCGGCGGGGGCTCGCGGTCGTAGTAGGGCGACAGCGGGGAGATTTGAGGAGGGGGGGAGGAGCTCCGGCGCTGCTGCTGCTGCTGGTAATGATGATAATAATCGGGGGCAACAACGGAGGGGTAGTAGGGGGCCGGAGGTGGTGGGGGAGGCGGGGGGAAGGCCGGATCCTGGCGGAGGAGGTGGAGGTGGAGGTGGCGGCGCCCGGCGAAGGGCCCGACCATCAGGATCTTCTTGGTGTAGTCGTTGAGCGTGGAGACGCCCGCCGCCATGCAGAAGGTGAAGGCCACCCACGCCACGCTGTGACGGGAGAGAGAGAGGGAGGGGGGGGGGGGGGGAGAGAGAGGGGGGGAGAGAGAGAGAGGAGAGAGAGAGAGAGAGAGGAGAGAGAGAGAGAGAGAGAGAGAGAGAGAGAGAGAGAGAGAGAGAGAGAGAGAGAGAGAGAGGGAGAGGAGGGGGGAGAGCGAGAGAGAGAGGGAGAGGGAGAGGAGGGGAGAGAGGGAGAGAGAGGGAGAGGGAGAGGGAGAGAGAGACAGAGAGAGTTAGAGCAGCAGGATTATTTTATGTTCATTGCACGGTGTTGTCGTGTTGTGTTTGGTGTTGTTGTTTCTGTGAAAAAAAGAATTGAATGCACTCATGTTTATGTCGAAAAAAAAAATCCTATGTGTGTTACACAATGGCAAATAAAGGTATCTGAATCTGAATCTTATTGACTTAAAGCAGTGGTTTTTAGCAACTATTTTGCTACCAGGGCCCACTATTTATTCAGCATTTGAGCCGCGGACCAACATTTGATGTGACATTTTAACCCCTCAGACCCCCCAAAACTAAAGATTTCTTTTGCTTTTGTCCACAATGTGGATTTGGGAAACGAAACAGTCAAACACACAGATCAAAATGACCACTTGCCAGTGGTCATTTTGATCTGTGTGTTTGACTGTTTCGTTTCCTCTACTTGTTTCCTCTACTTGTTTCGTTTCCTCTACTTGTGTAGACTTGGGGCTAATTCACATGATGAATATTTGAACTCTTGAGAGTCTAAACATGAAACCAAATGGATCCGCAACGGTCCATTTGGTGTGGTCTAAAACAGGGGTTTTCAACAGGTGGTCCGGGGACCACCAGTGGTCCCTGAGAGGGTTCCAGGTGGTCCCCAGCTAAGTTGGTTAACCAGATGTAACTCTTGAGAACGTAAAAATGGACCCTTGCGGGTCCATTTGGTTTCATTTTTACACTCTCAAGAGTTAAAAAATATTCATCATCTGAATTAGCCCAAGTCTACACAACTAAAAGATGGGCAAAAGCAAAAGAAATCTTTAGTTTTGGGGTCTGTGGGGCTAAAATGTCCTCAAGTGGTGGTCCGTGGCTCAAATTCTGAATAAATGGTGGGTCCTGGCATCAAAAAGGTTGAAAACCCCTGGTCTAAAACCACACATTACGCACTTAAAGGCTCACAGGAAAGTGTTATAAATCTTCCTAAACGTACATTAACACTTTTTTTGTTTCCTCTTCCAAAAAAAATGAAGTCTCCCTTAAACCCCAGTTATTATGCTTGGAGAGAGACAGATATATATTTTTTGGGGTATCAAGAGGTTGATAATGTGTGTTTCATTTGGAGTTGGACTTACTAGAATGCCCAGGAGTAAGTGTAGCTGTGAGGTTTGAAGCTCTCTGGTCCCATGGAGGCTGTGGTCTGGAACACCTGCATGAACATCATGTGTGCCACCATCCCTAGGAGACCTAGCGCACGCGCACACACACACACACACACACACACACACACACACACACACACACACACACACACACACACACACACACACACACACACACTTTTTTATATATATATATATATATATATATATATATATATATATATATATATATATATATATATATATATATATATATAATTTTTTATCCCACGATTTTGTAACCCATTTTTTCACCCAGTGCCAAATTCCTAATGTGATCCTGGGCTCTACACACCCTCCACCAACCTGGGGAGGCAGCGGACTGGCCTCATGCTTCCTTCAATGCATGAGGAGTCCAAGCTGCCTTCTTTTCACCTGACAGGGGGAGTTTCCCTGGTTGGACGTAGCACGTGGAAGGAACACGTTATTCCAACCAGTTCCAGTCCCCTCCATCAGGCGTCCCGGCTGGCCAGGGGGAGGCAGTTTAGAGTCCAGGATTACTGCATGTTTTTGTGAGGGATTCTATCTACCCTAGGGGACACGGGGAGAACATGCAAACTCCACACAGAAAGGCCCTTTCGTCCACCCGGCCTCGGGTATGGGTACTGATGACGTGGAGGAGCAGACACGCCGCCAGCACCCACAGCAGCGCCCCTAGCGGGAATCAAACCCAGGACCTTCTAGCTGTGAGGCGACAGCACTAACCACTGTGCCACCGTGCCCCCACACACACACACACACACATACTTGAACCCATTCTGAACTGCAAAATAATTCAAAGATTTGTGCCACATTGTCACCCTTTTCAAAAATATCAGACCCGCAAGCTCACAGCGCCCCACTCCGTGGCGCGCTGTGAGCTTGTAGGTCTGATATTTTTTCAATGACTAATGTGATGTTAATGATGCTGAGTGATGCTAATGCTATGTATCGTTAATAATGCTATCAATGCTAAGTAATGCTAATGCTAAGTATTGTTGATAATGTTGATAATGCTAATTGATGCCAACAATGCTAAGTAAGTAATGCTGCTAATGCTAAGAATTGCTAATGTTAAGTAAGTAAGTAAGTAAGTAAGTAAGTAAGTAAGTAAGTAAGTAAGTAAGTAAGTAAGTAAGTAAGGGTAATAATGCTAAGTAATGCTACTGCTAAGTATTGTTATTAATGCTAAGTAATGCTAATAATGTTAATAATCCTAAGTAATGCTAATTATGCTAATAACGCTAATTATGCTAATAACGTTCACCCACCCAATGTGGGTTAAAACTGCTCTCGAAGAACTATATATGGCAGCAACCAGATGATGCAAAAGCCATTGCATAAAATGTAAGACAAGAATCAGACGTGTCGTATTGGGCAGCAGGTTAGTAGACCGACCAACAGGTTACCTTACCAGATTGCAATGTCTTGTGAAATATGTGTACGTGTATATTATATTATTGCTGTCCAGAAGAACGAAAGAATAAGGTCACGCATACAAGGCGGCTGAAAGCTCTGAAAAGTTAAATTATATTTAAACTTCATCTGAATGCCTTCATTGTCAAGAAATCTACACATTTAGAAAACGTAGAAGACGTAGAAGATTTTTTTTTTTTTGACCAACGTTTTGCCAGTCTCCTAAAGTTGTGGACGAAAACTTGAAAATCCTTAGTTTTGGGTCGGAGAGAGACTAAACTCCAACATCAAATGGTAGTCCTTTGTGGCTAAAATGAAGAATAAAGAGTGATCACTGGTATGAAAAAGGCTGAAACCCAATATGATCCAGGCTCCAATATAATACAATACAATATAAATCATTGAATAGGCCTATATAAATATATTTTAAAATATATTTATTTTAAAAAAAAATATATTTATTTTTGCCCACCCCTACTGAGGACAGTGCAGGTCAAAACAGAACAGTTTGCGTTCTTAGCACAGCATACATACTGTACATACATACATACATACATACATACATACATACATACATACATACATACATACATACATACATACATACATACATACATACATACATACATACATACATACATACATACCTCCCGTCACGGTGAAGACGGCGGCGAAGGAGTTAAGCAGCCGGCCCCAGCGCTGCCTCCAGCGGTGCTCCGCGGCTCCGGGACAACAGCAGGTGGCGCTAATGCACAGCTGGACGGACAGCAGCACGCAGCTGACCAGCAGCAGGCCAACGTACATCACCTCCATGGACACGGACAGCCACATGATGGCTGCATGCACCGTGATGTAACATGTCCCATTTGGGGGGGGGGGGGTGCAAGAGAACATGTTGGAGGGGCAAGAGAAAATGGTATGGGTGCGGCCGTACCCATACCATTTTCGGTTACAGGACTTGTATTAGTCAAGTAAAGCATTGATAATAACATCAGTTGTTGTTGAAGTTGCAACAGTCACGTCGCACTGCGACGCGTTTTGAGATCGTAGATCAGCTATTTTTGATACGACAGTAGGCAATGTGGCTTCTCTAGAGTGAGTGTGGAAATATAGTGGTACCACATGTGGCAATTATTAAAAAAAAAACATAGCAAGAAATGATGAAATCCAACTATTAGGGCACTACAAATTATTAGGGCATTTTGAACACTGATGTCCTTCAGTCACAATGTGGGACAGAGTCTCAATTTGTGCCAGGCTTCAAAAATCTTGAAAATGAGGGACTGTCCCACGCAAAGAGGGACATCTGGTCACCCTAGGCACAGCACAGAACACGTGTTCTCTAAGTGTGTATGAGGCTGGTGACAGGTGGGTATAGCAATCGAACAATTGCTTGAACAATCTTACCTTTCTCATTGGCCGGCGTCAATGTATGAAACAAACAGCAGTTCTCCTCTGGAAAGTAGAATGTGAAAGTGCATAGTATACATATATTATTATACATATTATACACACATTACTGATTGTAATATGTGTATGCTTTGTAATATGTGTACTAGAGCATGAGTGTACTAGTGTACTAGCGTAATAGTGTAATATGTGTATTGGAGCATAGGTGTACTAATTTAATATGTGTAATAGTGTAAGAAGTTAATAAGTGTATTAATGTGTAATAATGCCATAAGTGTAAATAGTGCAGTAGCACAGAGCTGTAATAGCTTACATAGGGTTAAGATTGCCACTTAATAGTTTGCTGTAGCAAGTTGATATTGTCATATATTTTAACACCTATACACTATACCAGCAGAGTCAATAGAAGGGGCGGATGTAAAATTTTGGTTACAGGACTTATGTTAGGCAAGTAAAACATCAATAATAACATCAGTTGCTGTAGAAGTTGCAACAGACACGCAGCATGCATAAAGCTAAAGGTCTGACTCGGAGAGTTTTCTGTTTTCAATGATGAAATGCTGTTGGTTTAGTGGTGACATAGCCTGGTCTAGCCCTCAATGATTTTGGCCTTGGGGGGCGGGGTGTCGTGGGATCCACACGGCGGAAGTGCTGCGCTCTGATTTGATCTCACTAACGTGTCGTCATCCCCGGCCCCTCCCACGCCCGTCCACTGCTGTTCTACGTCACATTATTTAGAGCGACGCCCACCCCGGAAGGTTCACTCCCACTTGAAGGCCACTTTCCAACGCGCGTTAGTCCAGGCTTTCCGTTTTCGCGCAAGGCGAACGAAAATGAAAGCCTGGGTGTCGAGGCTAGTGGTGACACAGCTAGTTATTAGCAGTAGTAGTGTTTCACATCATTTTAAATATAGCACTTTAATCTGAAGGGCATTTAGGGGGGCATTGCCCCCCCCCCCCATGCCCATGCCTAGATCCGCCCCTGCACAGACCTCTTTCGACTTCTTTATTTACCTATAGCGTTGGATAGAGGCCCAAACTGCTGCGTTTCTTTTTGCCGCGATCTGACCCCAAAGCGGGGTCTAAGCGGAAAGCGCGGCCAGTTGTTTGTTAAATCCCATTAACCTCTCTGACTCCCTGACGGTTCTAATCCATAATTGAGTCACGCTGTTAAAAGTGGAAATCTCCCTGAGCTGAACACACACTGATGATAATCCTCTTTGGTGGTGTGTGTGTGTGTGTGTGTGTGTGTGTGTGTGTGTGTGTGTGTGTGTGTGTGTGTGTGTGTGTGTGTGTGCGTGCGTGCGTGCGTGTGCGTGTGTGTGTGTGTGTGTGCATGTGCGTGTGCGTGTGTGTGCGTGTGTGCGTGCATGTGTGTTTGTGCATGCATGCGTGCGTGTGTGACTGAGTGTGAGTGTGTGTTTATATGCGTGTGTGGCATGTGCATGTGCACACACACATGCACACACACACGCACACACACACACACACACACACACACACACACACACACACACACACACACACACACGCGCACGCACGCACGCACGCACACACACACACACACACACACACACACACACACACACACACACACACACACACAGAACCTGAGGTCTCAAATCATATTTCCGCAGGCAGAATTTCCTGTCCTGATATAACTTATGCGAATCTCTTGTTTTTATCAGACTGTGTGTGTGTGTGTGTGTGTGTGTGTGTGTGTGTGTGTGTGTGTGTGTGTGTGTGTGTGCGCGCGCGTGTGCGTTTCTCTCGGTGAATCCTCATCTCACCTTGGGAATACCCTCTACCTATACGGCCGCATAAGCAATCACAAACTCATCACGGCGCACCGACCCGGGCTAGAAAGTAATATATAAATATATGCTGCGTTATTATTATAATCTGTGTGAAATAAGTACAGCGGGAGACGCGTGATTATGTCTGTATAGGCGGGTCAACACCTACCCGCCACCTCCCCCCAGTTTGGTTTTCATAGAGTGGACATATTTCAAATTCAAAGCTCAATACAAATGTTCCCCATAAGCGTGTCCATTTGGTTTACATTTGTACACTCTCAAGGTTAAATTAACATTGATTTTACAATACGGTGTGCCAGAGATATAAAAATGCCATCAAATGGGGGGGTCCTTGAAATGAAAACGGCTGTAAATTATAGGGCGTGTATGTACATAACAGATGCAATGTTAGGTTTGGATGCATATAATGTATTAGTACATAGAGGCCTGTAAGTTAATGCACTGTAGTACACAGCATGTATAGGCTAGTCAACTGTGTGTGTAATCCGTCACTGGGGCAAACTTGGGGGCAAACTTTGCCCCCCCCCCCCCCCCCCCCCCCCCCCCCCCCCCATGCCTATGCCTAGATCCGCCCCTGCCCTGGTTCCTCACCCCAGGCGTCGGTGTAGATGTCCTCCTGGCAGCTGTGGAACAGGCCCACGTGGAAGGCGGGGAAGACGAAGCGGTCGTCGCCCGTCTCCCAGGAGAACTGGATGGCGGCCGAGTTGGACACGCCGGGCACGGGGATGCAGTTGGAGTGCTTGTGCGGCGTGCACAGCGGCTTGGGCACCTTCTGCCGGCCCACCACCCAGTGGGACGAGGCCAGGGAGAGCGCGCCCAGGACCAGCGACGCCGCCGTCTGCACGAAGGAGAGGCGCGGCGAGCGCAGCACGCGCCGGACGAACGTCATGGTCCGGTCGGTTGGTCGGTCGGCGGGGCTAGAGGTGACGCAGAAGGGGGGCGAGTGCCAATATTTAATATATACTTATATTGTGGAAGCTGGTACACAAACCCAGGAGACCAAAGGATCAATTTGCCTATGCCAAGGCGTTTATTATAACTCAAATGTTCACAAATAAACAAGTAAATCTCATCAGTGGTAAGTAACAGTGCTTTGGCTGACAGTTCACTGTTCATCTGCTAGATGGGAGTGACGCTCCGTCACAGGCCTTGCCTCTGTCTCATGCAGCGGGGATACAGGTATAACACAGGTTAGTCTTCACATAAGCGAAACAGAAATAGTCATACTGATGAGAACCAATTCCTGGGTCAAGCATCAGTGTTAGGAATATTACTTTACCTTGTTAATATATTACTTATTAATTATTACCTTCATTTTAAAGCAATATATTATATTACAATATTACTGTCAGGGCAAGTGTAATATATTAATATTACTGTTACATATTACTTTAAAAAAAACTTTTTTACAAAATATATAATGAAATATTTAGTCTCACTATTAATCAAATATTGCGTAGACCAGTGGCATACCTACAATAAAGCAAGCGCACTTGCTATCTGGCCAAATCCATATGAAATCAACTTAAAAAAAAAGTCACTCCTGAATAAATAATTTATGACTAATTATAGAAAATAAGTAATTATAAACTTCTGCAGTTGTCAATATAATTTCACAACAACATTTTCAACAAGACAGATTAACAGAAAGTAATATTGAAAGTAATGCAGTGATGCAGAAAGAAAAGTATAATATATTAGATTGTTTTAGTTAAGTAATATATTTATATTACAAGTTACTGCATTTTGGTAATATATTATGTAATATATTAAGTTACGTAGTGCATATGTCCCAACACTGTCAAGCATACATAGTATCACGGGTAGCACAGGCTACTCGGCCTCGGGGCCGTGTACTAGGGAGTGGTTCTGTTCCAACGTCATGTGGGGTTTATAGATTGGCAAGATTATTTCTCGACACTTCATCCTCATTCCTTCACATAAAGACTGCCCGATGTAAGCCTGGGCGGAGGGATAGCTAGAGAGAGAGAGAGAGAGAGAGAGAGATCAGAATCATGTATGACTCACGTTGACAAAGAATGTCTAACAATACAGTGGCATTCGACTCACCGCCCAAGCCGCACGCACAGCACATACTGCTCACCCCTGGAGTGGTAGAGAGTTGTGAGGCAGAGGGAACCGGCTTTTATACGGCTCCGCCCCGCCAGAGCAGCTGCCATGTACTCTTCTTAATCTAATAAGTGGCAGGTACCTCTCGTCCAGTACCTGTCAGCGGGGGGCGTGACATCCGATGTCAGATTGCTTTGTTCTCAGCATGGATGCCATGACAACACATCACACTGCAGCGTGATTTGAGGTTTATTAAAGCACGCCTAGCAAAAAAAAAATTGCATGTTGAGAGATCCACATGCGAACACGTGGCTCCCATGTGTCACGTTTTCTACGACACCAATTGGCCTGACTCCCTTTTGAAGAGCGATGCCATATAGGGATCGCCATAAGAGAAGAGTTTTATTTTCTGTCACCGAGATCTCACTACTGTATATATTCAAAGGGAAATAACATGAAATTAAACTTTTTTGTTAAATAGGCGGTGCGATGTGGTTTTAATAACACAATGGCTAATTGGCAGTAACTACTAACTTAGCTACTACAATTTTCTGGAGATGGGTAAGTGCCATATGGTTATTATGGACAACAAATTCGACCAGTTTGACCATATACTGTAGGCGTACCTACCATAGTTCTACATCTTGATGCCATCTAGGGATAAAGGAAACACAAAGGTAAACGTCACATGGTAAACGTTCCATTCACATCCACCTGTTTCAGGAAATAACTCTTAACTCAGTTGGTTATCGCGGCTAGAGACACATCATCACGTTAAGCAGTGAGCTGTACACATTCATCTGCACAATTCGCCTTAATACACTTCTGCCTTTGGACAATATTTGTCTGTAAGTACCACTAGAGTGTATGGAATTGATGGGGTGTTGATATTTTATGATGAATGTGATGTTTGCAACTTTATATAAGCCATAGGCGAAGGGTTTGCAATTTGTGTAAGCACATACAGTTTTTTTTTGTTTGTTGGTTTGTTTGTTTGTTTGTTTGTTTGTTTGTTTTTGTTGTTGGATTCTAGTACTGGGCAATGGGCATGCTAAATAACATACTAAAGTCTATCCCCAGAAAGCCATCATTTTCAAGACCACAGACGGTGATTAGATGGCCGTATGTCAAAAGGGAAAACTACTTTTACAACATATTCTAGTACCTCTGGACATGCTTAAGAACACACAGTGATGGGCAAGTTACTGGGAAAATGTAGTAACCTACACTACTTGTTACTCTCGAAAAAATGTAGCTAAGCTACACAACAAGCTATCCCTAGTAAATTGTAGCAAGATACACTACAAGCTACATGACAAAAGTAGCTTGATGTAGCTTGCTACATCAACACTACATATATAAAAATATATATCTCAACGTAATGTACAACTTTCTAAATAATAATCATAATAATAAAATAATATCAATAAATGTGTATTATGTATATTAGAGGGATGTATATTTTAGGTTTTCTACCCATTAAAAATGAGCGGAATTTGAAAATGTGTGCGGGAAAATGTAGTAAGCTACAATCCTTGTTACTCAAAATAAGTAGTGTAGCTTTACTACAAGCTACTCGAAAATGTAGTGTAGCTTCACTACAAGCTATTCCCAGAACAAATGTAGTAAGCTACACTACAAGTTACGGGAAAATGTAGTTAAGCTATGTAGCTTAGCTACTTGTAACAAGCTACTGCCCATCACTGAGAACACACTACAAATTTATTTTCATGAACATACAAAATACCTTTAGGAAAGCTTTGTTTTCAAGATTCCTTTTAAAAAACACAGCTGGTGGCGCTATAGCCTACTGTATATCTCAAGACAAAAAAAAAAGAAACAAAATGATTTTTCACCTGATTCTGGTAGTATTGGTCTACCAAAATCTACCTTCAGGAAAGGCTTCATTTTCAAGATGGATTGAGCTATTCCTCAAGTTCCTGGGCACGAATTTGGACATCATCTTGAAAATTAAGCAGTTCCAAAGGTATTTTTTGTTATGTTCATAAACATATCCACATGTGCCAGTGACAAATCATTCATATACCGTACATATTCTATTGAGATACACGGCATAGTCAATTGAAGCTTGGCATAGTCAATGTAAGTTTGGCATAGTCAATGTAAGCTTGGCTGTCTGCAATAACTGCCATTCTGGATGTCACCTTTAAAATGACGCCTTTCCTGATGGTAGATTTTGGTAGATGTTTAGAAAATTAATTTGTACTTTTTTTCTATTGTGATATACAGTACAGTGGCACCGGCTACCATTTTGGATGGAATCTTGAAAAGATTTATTTTCCTAAATATTTTGTATGTTCATAAGCATGTACAAGAATCAAGTGAAACATATATCTTTTCAATTCAGATATACAGTATAGTAATTTATAAGTGTTATAACACTTTACCAGTAACACTTTCCACACACTATATTTGGCTAATTTTGTAGATGTACTTGAATAAGTTGAAAAATACTTTGCAAATGTTTTCCCTTGATATCTGATATCTTAATCTCTGTTTGTGATCTGTTTGTGGGGGGGGGGGGGGGGTATATTTCGGTAGACCTTTACTTTAGACCAAGCTTGCCCATTTTTTATGTCAACATCAGGTTGAATTCTGAGAAAAAACACAATGTAAATAATGAAGGAAGTCCGCACACAGATAAGCTCCACAGTGTTTATTAAATTAAAACACCGAAAGTGTCACGACGTTTCGGCCATGTTTGGCCTTCATCAGGTGATGAGGATGGCAAGACAAAGACAAGACCTTATGGGTAGTCTGATGTGTCACATGACCACAGACAAGACAATAGGCAGATCACTTAATTGTCTGACACACCTCTCCTTTAAGTGATATATACACCCACCAACTTCAAACAAAACAATGCACAATAGTACAGCCTAGTGGCTAAAACCTGCTGCATGCAATGTTTAAAAGTGTTTTTAACCATTTCCCTATAGGATCACCAGTATTGGGATTTTTTTACAAGCGGGCACCTAACCTGAGATCCATACTCGTTAGATCGGACCATAATCCACCAGTAACCCGCACTTTCCTGGACAATAAAATTCCCATGGGCAACTTTAAATGTGGGTCCTGCACACAATGCAACTCCACGACTAGATGTGAAACTTTCAACCACCCGCACACTGGGAAGCCCATAAAAATTAAAGGAACGATTACATGCTCTACATCCAATGTGATATACATGCTTACCTGCCCTTGTGGTCTCTCATATGTCGGTCAAACCAGCCGAGCTCTCAAGACTCGGATAAGTGAACACAGATCCAACATTAGACTGAAAAATCCCAAGAGCCCAGTAGCCATTCACTTTAACACTATGGGACATCCGGTAGCATCACTCAGGTACATTGGAATAGAGAAGGTACTTCTGCCAAGGAGAGGCGGGGACATCCGTAGCCTTCTCACAAAGCGAGAAACGTACTGGATATATACTCTCAGAACTCTACAACCCAATGGACTAAATGAAGACTTTGACCTGTCTGCTTTCTTGTAAACTTTTGCTTCCAAACATATGTACTGTAGTCTCCCAGGAATTACATTCATCTTCACCTTTTCTATTTTTTGATAATGTTTAATGGTTTATCTAAGACCTTTGCGGTCTGTACAGTGGGCCCAGAGCCCCTAATGGTGGTTATTCTCTAATTCATTTTTATTAGTCGATTGGTATGCCTAAGACCTTCTGGGTCTGTACAGTGAGCTAAGGATAGTGGTTGATCTTAACATTTATATTTATCTCTACTCTTCCCCTTTTGAATTTTGCCTCGTGGTATATGTAAGACCCTCAGGGTCTAGATAGTGTTGTCACTCAGCGCTTATTCGAGTGGCCGTTGGTTTGCTACTCCTAGGTCTCTCCTTAGTCCCTTTACTTCTTTTAAGGGAGCATCAGGCTCTTAAAATGTTTTTAAAAAAATCACACTTTTGGTACCAAAAGTATAAAATTAGTAAAAAATTGTAAAAATCTAAAAAACCTTAAAAAAATCCCAATACTGGTGATCCTATAGGGAAATGGTTAAAAACACTTTTAAACATTGCATGCAGCAGGTTTTAGCCACTAGGCTGTACTATTGTGCATTGTTTTGTTTGAAGTTGGTGGGTGTATATATCACTTAAAGGAGAGGTGTGTCAGACAATTAAGTGATCTGCCTATTGTCTTGTCTGTGGTCATGTGACACATCAGACTACCCATAAGGTCTTGTCTTTGTCTTGCCATCCTCATCACCTGATGAAGGCCAAACATGGCCGAAACGTCGTGACACTTTCGGTGTTTTAATTTAATAAACACTGTGGAGCTTATCTGTGTGCGGACTTCCTTCATTATTTTGATTATGTTTTTTTAGTCCAGCACCAGAGCTGAATTTGGATGTGCGCATGCCCCTGTTCTTTACTAAAAAACACAATGTAACCTGTTATACGGGGTTGGCAACTTTCGGCACGGGTGCCAACATTGCACAGTGATTGGCATAAGACACACAAAGTTATAGACCAAAGTCTATAACTTTGGTCTATACAGAGTGCAGTTCTAGGTTTATTTTTCTACATTTTGTCTCAATCTCCTTTAGAATCGAGACAAAATGGAGATGATGGAGCCTGTTGACGTCGAGCCGGGCACCGGCTACCAACTCCGAACTCGCTTCCTCAGGATGGGGAAGCGAAATCACTTGTACAGAATCAAGGTCATAGCTATCGCTCTTGCGATAGGTCTGGCTGTTGGTGTGGCAGCAGGGGTGACGTTGGGAGCAGCCCTCCCTCCATTGTTAACAGCTGGGGCAGGTGCCCTGGGTACTAGCGGTCTCCATAGCGCGATGACAACAGCCATTGCTGCCGGAGGATTATTTTGTGGATTTGTGGGGGGGACTGTGGGTGTCATGTTCGGCATGCATAAATTGCGGGCTGAAGGTCAATGCGATCACTACATCTGACCTCCTCACAATAACCTCTGGCATGAAGGCATCCACCTGCATCCTGGACCCCATGCCCTCATCCCTTGTTTTGGCCTGCCTCCCTGCTCTCTCCTCCCCCATCACCAACATCATCAACCGTTCACTATCTACTGGTTTCATCCCACCTGCCTTAAAAACGGCGGCTGTCACCCCCATCATCAAAAAACACGGACTCCAACAATTACCGCCTGATTTCCAACCTTCCCTTCATCTCCAAAATTCTAGAAAGAGCAGTTGCTGCACAACTCAAATCACCCCTGGACTCAAACAACCTGTTCAATCTGGATTCCGATCAATGCACAGCACCGAAACAGCCCTTCTCAAAGTCACCAATGACATCCTACTCTCCGCTGACACAGGTTCCCTCTCCATCCTCATCCTCCTCGACCTCTCTGCTGCATTTGATACTATCAATCACTCCTCATCTCACGCCTACAGTCCTCCCTTGGAATCACAGACACTGCCCATGCCTGGCTTAAGTCAAACCTCTCCGACTGCCACCAGTTCATCTCCATCAATAACTGTCACTCCTCCACCTCCCCAGTCATCCACGGTGTCCCTCAGGGCTCCGTACTCGGTCCCCTCCTCTTCATCATTTACATTCTTCCCCTCGGACAGATCCTCCGTCATCACAACATCCTGTTCCACTGCTACACCGATGACACTCAACTATACCTCTCCACCAAGTCCATCTCCACTTCCACTCACTTCACCCTCACCACCTGCCTCAGTGACATCAAAACATGGATGCAAAACAATTTCTTAAAACTCAACTGCAACAAATCTGAAATATTACTCATTGGTCCCAACTCCGTCACCAACACCACCCAGAACTTCTCCCTCAACATCGACGGTTCCATCGTCTCAGCCTCCACCCAAATCCGTAACCTCCGCGTCATATTCGACCCCACCCTCTCATTCCTCCCCACATAAACCAGATCACCAAAACAGCCTTCTTCCATCTCCGTAATATCGCCCGCCTCCGTCCCTCACTGACCTTCCCTGCCGCTGAAACACTTATTCCTGCCTTTATTACATCTCGGATTGATTATTGCAACAGCATTCTGTATGGCACCACCTCCAAAGCTCTCAATAAACTCCAGCACGTTCAAAATTCAGCTGCCCGCCTTCTCACCAGTACACGTTCCAGAGACCACATCAGTCCTGTCCTCCATGACCGAAACTGGCTCCCCATCAAACAAAGAATCCAATACAAAATCCTGATCACCACTTTTAAAGCACTCAACAACCTGGCTCCCCCTTACCTCTCCGACCTCCTTGAACGCTATGTCGCCTCCCGCCCCCTCGGGGTCTGGAGAAGCAAACCTCCTCACGGCCCGCAAGGCCAAGCATCGCTCCTGGGGGGACAGGGCATTCTACCCGTATGTTGCTGCTCCCAACCTCTGGAATGCCCTAACCAACCACCTCAGAACAGCCCCTTCCCTCCCCTCCTTCAAATCGGCCCTCAAAACCCACCTATTCAGCGCTGCTTTCCCCAGCTGAGGCCCAGTAAATGATGTCCCTGAACCTTTTTGCCTTACTGTTTTGACCTGCTTTTAGTTTTTAAATAAAGTTGTTCCTAGTGTGACCGGGTGCGGCAAGGGATTATCTTTACATTAGAATTGTATGACTACGCCACCTTGAATTATCAAGGAATAGAATGGATATGTTAACACTCTGAAATGAGTTCCCCACCAACAAGTTCGAACAATGAGACATGAGACATGAAATTCCCCCAAATGCATTAATTTATTAGTTGAATACCATTACAAAACTACAGCTACTAATATATATATATTTTTATTAGCTAATTAAAAGTACAATTTACAATCACAGCTCAATTTGATATACTACTGGTATGCAACAGGGCAACTACATACACAGATAAGGGTCAAGGAATTTGATCTAAAGCAGAGCCAGCCTGTGGGCAACGACCACTTTCAGGGGAAAGCTACACTACAAAAATAGGCTATACCCCAATACAACCACCCAAGGAGCACAGCAAACACAGCAAAACACAGCACACGAGAAGGCAAAGGAGCGTCACCGTGGAACAAGAGGTGCACGCATTCACACTGATCAAACAAATCTGGGCTGTGAACTAGAGTGAGACCTATTGTGCACCCCTTCAGTAGGTCAGCTACACCACTTGGCTCTCTGACTCTGGATGAGCGATACACTTAAACATTGGGGGTAACAGAAAGACAAAACTTAAATAATTCACACAATAAAATAAATGGCTCAACAAATCATTATTAACTACAAATTTAACATAAACAAAGCAGCAGTGGCTATCGATCTAGAAGAGTGAACACAACCATTTGATATTTAATAAATATAAACATTAAAGTGGATCATTGTTAACAAATAATGTTTGCTTATATACCTTGAAATGTCTGTATGTGCTCACTCATTCCCTCCTGTCACATGAGGTCAGCATAGGGCACATGAATTAACATCAACCTGAATAATAACAGAAAATTAGATATAGAATACCAGGATAAACTCTAATAAGTGTTTGTAGACCTACTCACCCTGGCGCTAGAATAAATAAATGTGACAGCAGACCCGGGTCTCAAGACCCTCGGCCTGATCCAAACATCTCATGTTTGGCAGAAGACAGGGCATTTAAATAGTCACCTGATTGTCAAGGAAATGGGCTGTGGTGCTGCATCTATGGTGGCCCATGTGGCTCAACTCCAACCGGCCACATCCACCCCCACTTTTTTTTCATTGGCGTCCCGACAATGTATCACCCAAACACCATGGCCTAAACATAACAGGCGTGGAGCTGCTCATACCAGGCACAGAGATATTTGAAGCTCCATCCACCATCTTCACTGGTAGGTGATGAGGATTGGAGTGTTTGCTGGCTATCTCACAGGCAGGGTGTTGCACAACCACTTCACGGGGAGATGCTGGTGGGTGCCTCGGGGACTGAGGGCATCTCACTAGCGCTGGGAAGCCATGGCGGGTAGGGTCCCTCTCCAAAGGCCGAATATCGTTTGGTAGACTGCACCGTTTACACAGCCGACACCAGCGATTTATCGTCTGCCACATGCCTGGCCAGTAATACCTTTGCCGGATCAGATCAGTGGTTTGCTTTATGCTCCGCTGACCATGGTTGTGGTGTAATCTGTGGAACACCTCCTCTCTCAGACACTCTGGAAGTAGCAGCTGATGTACTTTGTCCCCTCCATTTGGCCTGCGGTACACCCTGTACAGCAGCCCGTCATTCAGGGTGAGACGATCCCATTGCTTTAGGAGGCCATGGGTCTCTGAAGGGAGGTCTTGCTTTGCCTTGCGCCCAGGTCTCCTCTGTGCCTGCCAGAATGGAATGAGTGCACCTATGGCAGGGTCAGCAGCTTGTAGTGCAGCTAACTCAACTTCTGACTGTACTGGAAATGCAGAATTCTCCGCCTGGGTGGCCGTTAGTCTCGCACATGCACCATGCTGTAGAGTCACCAGACCTGAAGGGTTAGGATTGGGAGGTCTAGGAACTGTCTGTAGGGTTAGGAGAAACTGCATGAGTTTAGTAAGGTGCTCTTGCTGCTGCTGCAACATTTTTTTCATATCTGCCATCTCTACAACAGCTGAGCTGCTTGATGGCACAGTACCCATACACTGAGTGGCAGGGAGAGTGCACCCCCCAACTGTAGGGTCATCTGAGCGCCCCTCCCGCTCCCAACGAATGGCCTCGGCCCTGACCTGTAGGAGGGAATAGTCAGGATGCTCACGTACGATGCGCTTCAGCTCCCTGCGGAGATCAGAATCACAGATATTCTCAACAAATTGGTCCCGAAGCAGAGTGGCAAAGGTAGGCATTCCATCTGTGACACGGCGTTCAACTTTCTCCATTAAATAACATAAAGAATGGGAATATTGTTGTAATGACTCTCCCCCCAGCTGCTTCCTCGCCAAAAAGCTCTGTAAAAGAGAAACATACGGTGTAGAACAGCCATACACATCCCGGAGAATAGCTATTACCCGTTCTGGATCTCCACGATCTACACTAGGCCTATACCTGATCTCCTTTTTAGCATCCCCCTCCAAATGGTCATAAATAAAATCAGCCTGCTCAGTAGGTCTTAGATGTAGAGTCCTTATGGTTGCCCTCACCTCCTCAATCCAGTCCTCTACTAAAATCCCAGAGGTCCCCCTGAATACAGGACATTTCCTTTCTCTGGGTACATAAAACAGATATTCAGGAGTTAAAACGTCCATGTTGTTGGCATTGCATGGGGAAACAACCCCACGTTGCTGACCCAGTTCTCTTTCCTGGAGCCCACTCGCCATAACACATAGGTGAGGATGAAGGAGTGAAGTCAGACAGTCCCACGGTGCACCAACTGCTGCTTTGTTTTCTACACACTAACTTTGAGCCATTTAAAAACAAACAAGTTTAAAAAAAACAAATCATGTCTCATGTATCTCAATGAAATCCTGCCGACTATACGCCAGATTGTGACCGGGTGCGGCAAGGGATTATCTTTACATTAGAATTGTATGACTACGCCACCTTGAATTATCAAGGAATAGAATGGATATGTTAACACTCTGAAATGAGTTCCCCACCAACAAGTTCGAACAATGAGACATGAGACATGAAATTCCCCCAAATGCATTAATTTATTAGTTGAATACCATTACAAAACTACAGCTACTAATATATATATATTTTTATTAGCTAATTAAAAGTACAATTTACAATCACAGCTCAATTTGATATACTACTGGTATGCAACAGGGCAACTATACACAGATAAGGGTCAAGGAATTTGATCTAAAGCAGAGCCAGCCTGTGGGCAACGACCACTTTCAGGGGAAAGCTACACTACAAAAATAGGCTATACCCCAATACAACCACCCAAGGAGCACAGCAAACACAGCAAAACACAGCACACGAGAAGGCAAAGGAGCGTCACCGTGGAACAAGAGGTGCACGCATTCACACTGATCAAACAAATCTGGGCTGTGAACTAGAGTGAGACCTATTGTGCACCCCTTCAGTAGGTCAGCTACACCACTTGGCTCTCTGACTCTGGATGAGCGATACACTTAAACATTGGGGGTAACAGAAAGACAAAACTTAAATAATTCACACAATAAAATAAATGGCTCAACAAATCATTATTAACTACAAATTTAACATAAACAAAGCAGCAGTGGCTATCGATCTAGAAGAGTGAACACAACCATTTGATATTTAATAAATATAAACATTAAAGTGGATCATTGTTAACAAATAATGTTTGCTTATATACCTTGAAATGTCTGTATGTGCTCACTCATTCCCTCCTGTCACATGAGGTCAGCATAGGGCACATGAATTAACATCAACCTGAATAATAACAGAAAATTAGATATAGAATACCAGGATAAACTCTAATAAGTGTTTGTAGACCTACTCACCCTGGCGCTAGAATAAATAAATGTGACAGCAGACCCGGGTCTCAAGACCCTCGGCCTGATCCAAACATCTCATGTTTGGCAGAAGACAGGGCATTTAAATAGTCACCTGATTGTCAAGGAAATGGGCTGTGGTGCTGCATCTATGGTGGCCCATGTGGCTCAACTCCAACCGGCCACACTAGGTTTTTGTAAAGCGATTTGGGTATTTAGAAAGGCGCTATATAAGTCCAAGCTATTTTTATTATTATTAGTCTATGTGACACCTACAAGTGTATGTGCACATTGTATTATTTTTATTTTATGGTTTTGTGATGAAAAAGGCCAATTCCAATTGTATTTTGTTTTCTAAGTACAGTAGAAGCAGTTACTGAACCACGCCACAAGGGGGAGCTTACCCTATTGGGAGCAGTGTATTGAGCTTGGTTTGTGCGTAGTGGTACTATATGGACTACGGAGGCTTCCGTTCTTTAGACAGCTTTGCAGCCTGCTTGAAGAACACAACGCAATTCTCCTGTCTATATTTCCCTGTACTTTACAGGTTAGTAAAATGTGCACAAGCATCACAACTTATATCAAAGGACTCATAAACCTTTATTCTCTTGTTTGATCTAAGAATTATTCAGAAACATGGCGTTTTGATGTTGTTTTGGACTTAGTGAATGTACAGTGTGTGAATGACTGACTCATTCTAAAATGGAGGCCTTGTTTATTTTCTGTAAAAAACGGAGCTCCCTGACATAGTGTTTTACCTTCACAGTTAGCATAGGGTTTTGTATGACACTGTAAATATGTTCTATGGTATTTTGATAACTTTTCTTATTGATTCATTGATTTATATTCTTTATAAAAAACGTTCTGTATGCAGTTAGACTGTGACAAAAACGTAAACAATACAAAGGTTTAAAAGAGTATTACATTATTTACTACTATAGTAAAGCCCACAGACTGATTAAAGGGACAGTACGTGAGTTTAAAGCTCAAGTCAGAACAAATGTATTAAAGCTACAGTATTTTGGTGAAATGTGACAACATGAAAAAAGACCAATATGTACACTTATATTCTATAGTGACAGTTAATTGTGAACATGATTATTGACATTTATGAGAACATGATTATTTGTGACTTATGAATACATGATTATTGATTGATATTGAATATGGACATGATTGAATTTAAAGAGAGAAAAAAGAGAAAGACATTAAGATTTTCTGATTCTGTTAATAAAGACAGCTTTGCAGCCTGCTTGAAGAACACAACGCAATTCTCCTGTCTATATTTCCCTGTACTTTACAGGAACGTTCTTCTATTAACGGGTTACTCGTCCTGAGGCCTGTAATAAATGCTGCTGTAGCTCAGAGGAGTGTACCACCACTGGCCACCGCAGGCAACGTCGCCACTAGTAGTGGCTTAGTTCAGTCTAATGGGGCTCACCCAGCCATACCACTGGCTGAAATAGCTGTGGCAGGTGACAGTGCCCTGCCAGCTACTGCAAGGGATCAAGTGGTGAGGTCAGAAGCGGCACAGGCTTGCATGTAGACAGATGTTCAAAGAAGAGGTCCTCCTCAAACAAAAAAAAGGATTGAGGATCTGAGGTTCGAGCTGTCATTTTTATTTAAGGGTGATTTAATTGTTTTATCTCGGTTAGAGTGAGGCACAATGTGTGCCCGTGGTTTTGTGTGTTTCAAGATTGATCTGCATTGCATTGGTCCAACTCCACTCCCGTCTAAATGAACTTGGATCCTTTGAATTCCACCAAAGCTTCATTCATGCCTGTCCCTGGTCTGGACTGAGAGACAGTAGGGAGTTTAAGATTGGCCTCCCTGTGAATTTGACACAACAAGGAAGCAGGCGTGGTCCATAGCTGTCGATACAGAAGTCCAAAACAGTTAAGAAAGCAGGTGATGCCAATGGGTTCCACCGCATCCACTGGTGCGTCCATGGTGACACTCCTCTGCAGCGTATTTTAAGATCATTAAAGCTGGGCTGTTGCCTGAGTTCAATGCATTTTTCCCTTTTTTAATGAATGGCTTTCATGACCTACATGCATACATGCATACATGCATACATACATACATACATACATACATACATACATACATACATACATACATACATACATACATACATACATACATACATACATACATACATACATACATACATACATACATACATACATACATACATACATACATACATACACAAGATTGATAAACTATAAACTATGAGTGAAGTATTAACAATAATATGATTTATGATCTCCACACATTTATAACCAGTGCATTATAATATAAGCACTTATTTCTCACACTTTTCTTATTTGTAGATTCTTTGTAAATGTTTGAGGTGTTCACTTATATAATTTGTATGAAGTGATTTGAAACTAAGCCTATATTTCTTCGACTTTACGTGGTGTCCATTTATTATTAGCATTAGTAGTGAAACGATGTGTAAGTTATTCTCTGCCGGTGTCATTATTTCTTATTCACAATGTGTCGTCCTTCAAAACAGAGCAGTGGAACTCTGGTCTCTTTTAGACTCAAACTGAAATGTAAAACCAATAATAATAATAAATATTGAACAATTGCATTTCTGTATTTTACTTTTAAGTTATCAGTCCAAGGTATGTCATACTCAAATACAAGGCAGGCCAAATCGAGGTTCGAACCCCCCAGACTGTGTTTCAACACACAGGGCAGTGGTTTATGAGGAGGTTCCAGGAAAACAGCAAAAGTAATTTTCCGTCAAAAATCATGAATGTCCCTTAATAGCAAGATGAATGCAAAAATTAACTTCATGCATTCAAAGTGGATGAATGCATGAATCTCTGATTGTGTGCCTATATACATTACTGCATTTTTTTTTTTTTTTTTTTTTTTTTTACGGATTAAAAAAAATAGTCATGTTTGTAAACATATTTTTCCTGATACCGATATTTTCCGATCTTGATTTTTAAAGCTTTTATCGCCCGATAATATCTGTATGGCCGATATACTATATCTGCCCATCCCTAATCAGAACCATATTGCTCTATGGGGGGCAGATGCTTTGGTTTATTTAGTAGCAAACACATTCATGATGTAATAACAGCCTACACATCTGCGAGAGCTCAGTGGGTTTAGACGCACACAAGAAACAACAAAATGGTTTTCATTACAGAGCGGGACTGAATGCATTATGTTACACTTGAAATGTATTTTTTGAAAAAAAAAAAATGAAAACGATGCACACATCTAAGAATATATCCTATTTGACACCTGATTGTAGTTTCTGACACTTAGATTTTAGTTTCTGACTAGTTTCTAGTTTCTGTTTCTGATCCTAGTTTCTGACAGATTCTAGTTTTTCTGAAAAAGTTCCTGTGTCAGCGATGCTCAACATATTTCATGCCAAGGACCAGCAGAATTATCTATATTTGGCTGCGGACCCCCATCTGAAAACATGTTGTTCTAGGGATCTCCCTAGAAGCAACGATTTTAGTTCAAAAATATTTTCTTCTGAAAGAATATATTCAAAGATTTGCATCACATTTTCACAATTTTTCATAAATATCAGAGCTACAAGCTCACAGCGCGCCACGCGGTGGCGCGCTGCGAGCTCTGATATTTTTCAATATCTTAAATGTAACATAATCCTTTGAACACCAAAATGCGTTCAAAACACACAAAGGGTTAACAATCAACAGAACATACTGTATATGTTGCAGTATGTCAAAGATTGGGACACTCAGCGTTTAGCAACATGGCACTGAAATTGAAACAACAATTTAGGGAATAATAAAAAAAAAAGCAACTCACCTTTTATGACGCCTTATAGGTTGCCAGGTTGGGGTGGTAGTGGAAGGCCACAGCAACAAAAATCAAACAATCAAACAAACAAAAAAAGATTTGTCGTGTCTCGTTCTTTCGGTGGTGGTGAGTTTGTCTTTTCTTGTGGGCAGGGGTGGGCAATACACTGACCTACACAAGGTGATGTTTGACCCTCTTTTAAGATCCTCGAGCCTCTCTCTGGCCAGTGACTGTGGCTGTGGAACTAACACACACATACACGTGCATGTGTGCACACGCCTGCACACACGCGCGTGCACACACGGATGATCCACTACCCACAACAACACTTCTCTTAAGCCATCAATACTAAATCCAAATAGAGGACAATGTATTCCATCTGTCACGCGCACGCGCGCGCGCACACACACACACACACACACACACACACACACACACACACACACACACACACACACACACACACACACACACACACACACACACACACACACACACACACACACACTTCTGCCAGAGCCCCTAGGTACCAATGTGACAGCAACAGTAGCTGTGTGAACCACTACTAGTACACCTGCTACACAAGCTTGACCTTGAGGGGACGACAAAGGCACCAAGCAGCACGACCAGTTGTCACATACGCATAGATTTGTCCGCCGCGTTTGACCCGTTTCTTGTTTGTAGCGGGGGAAATCGCTGGGGAATCATTGTAATGTTGTAGTCGATCTCTCCCCCTGACCTGGCAATGCCATACACCACTGTATATATATATACCACTGTATATATATACTACACCACTGTATATATATATATACAGTGGTGTAGTGGTACTTTTAGAAGTGGGGGGGCGCCTCTTAAAAGGGGAATTCCACCCATTTTATTTTTCTGAGAGTGTACAAATGTGAACCAAATGGACCCTAGCGGGTCCATTTGGTTCCATTTGTACACTCTCATAAAAACAAAACAAAAAAACATGGTGAAACACATCATGATGATGCAGGGATTAAAGTAAAAAAAAATATTGAGACTGAAAATGATCTTTTGCAAATAAGCACTGAGCTAATTAAATGACCCCTGTGAAATCCTCAGGACTGAAATCAGTACCCAGTACTGAGAACTTTAATCCCTGTGATGATGTCAAGATGTATTTCACCATGGTAATGATTTTTTTTCCTCAGACCTCCATTTCTAGGAAACACAGAACGGGGGAAACTTTTTTCATGTCCACACAACATCTCTAAGGTGTATTAAAATATTGAAAATGAGTGGAATTCCCCTTTAAGACACGTGCATACACACTTGCATTTGCATGCGCATTTGCGTGCACCTGCACAACACACACAGACACGCTAAAAAAAAAGTATAGCATATTGAGAAAGATTGCTATCAATGCCTAATTGTATCCATAAAAGTAAATGACAAGACAAAATGGACCAAATGGACCCTTGCGTGTCCATTTGGTTTCATGTTTACACTCTCAAGAGTTAAAATATTCACCATCTGAACTAGCCCAAGTCTACACAACTAGAGAATGTCATTTTGATGTATATGTTTGACTGTTTTGTTTTCTCCGAAATCCAGCCAGGAATTGTGGACAAATTTAAAGCAAAAATACATATTTAGTTTTTTGGGGGTCTGTGGGGAGAAAATGTCATCACATGGTGGTCCTCCGTGGCTCAAATGCTGAATAAATTGTGGGCCCTGGTATGAAAAAGGTTGAAAACCACTGCTGTTTAGGACAAGAGCCTGGGTGATTCATCTTTACTACCACAAGAGGGTGCTCTTTCTCAACATACAGAGAGGGCAGGGGTGAGGGGAAATAAATTCCAACAACATGCTATACTTTAAGTCAGGGGTTTTCAACAGGTGGTCCGGGGACCACCAGTGGTCCTTGAGATGGTTCCAGGTGGTCCCCAGGCTAAATGATGGAAAGTTGGTTAACCAGATGTAACTCTTGAGAGTGTAAACACCAGATGTTGTGTGGACATGATATAAAAATGCCCCCCCCCAGTCTGTGTTTCTTAGATACGGAGTTGCGATGCATTGCAAGCTAAAATGTATTTTTATGTACTGCAAAAAGTGAAGTGGTTACTGTATAGTCTGCAATAAATCTCTACATCCACAAGGTTACTATGGTAACTAAAGTTCCCAAATAAATGTTTGGTAAAACGTACAGTATACCTCTGAAATGTAATGCAGTACCAGTCAGTATATAGACCTGCGCTGCGACGTCACCGCCCCTGTTCCAGAAACGGATTCTCCATTCATTTTTCTCATAGACTTTTCGAAAATAATTTATATAAAGACGATTACGTCGCGGACAAAGCCAACTCGAGTCATGACGAATCATGATGACACACACACAAACTTTTGGGACAATCAAATTAATTTCTAAGATTTAAAACAAAACAAAAAGTCTTGTATCATGCCGTTCTTGCTAATTAGATATTATATGACGATATTGTGTTTGTTGTCATGATTTGTCACGACCCGAGTTGGCTTTGGCCGCGGCGCAATCGTGTTTTTATTAACCATTTTCGAAAAGTCTATGAGGAAAATGAATGAGGAATCCACTAGTGGAACAGGGCTGGTGACGTCACTGAAAAGTCTATGAGGAAAATGAATGAGGAATCCACTAGTGGAACAGGGCTGGTGACGTCACTGAAAAGTCTATGAGGAAAATGAATGAGGAATCCACTAGTGGAACAGGGCTGGTGACGTCACTGAAAAGTCTATGAGGAAAATGAATGAGGAATCCACTAGTGGAACAGGGCTGGTGACGTCACTGAAAAGTCTATGAGGAAAATGAATGAGGAATCCACTAGTGGAACAGGGTTGGTGACGTCACTGCGCAGTGCGCACGTTTATTTGCAAATCGGAAAGAAATAACTACTTGTACCAGGACTGAGATGCTGACTTTTTGTAACGGCAACGAAATAAGATATATAGGGGTGGAGCTCAATCCGTTTTTTTTTATTGCTAAACAATCAGGTTTTGGCCAGGCTTATTGAGACAACTACCGAGACTTCTCTATCATTATGTGTAAAGTATATTTTAGTAGGGTTTCAATTACCATAATTTCTAAGGGGCGTGAAGCAATCTATGCCGTTCAATAATATTATAGGAAACGTTATCTGGCAATTGTGAACCATCACTTTGAAAGTGTAATTTTGTTTTCCTGGTTATTGATCCACTTTTATTCATCATCTGAATTAGCCCAAGTCTACACAACTAGAGAATGTAGAAGATTAATGGTCATTCTGATTTGATGTTTTTTTCTGTTTTGTTTGCCAAAAAATCCTGCCTGGAAATGTGGACAAAACCAAAATAGCAAACAAAATCTTTAGTTTTGGGGGTCTGTGGGTTGAAAATGTCAACAAATGGTGGTCCGTGGCTCAAATGCTGAATAAATACTATCACAAAGGTTGAAAACCACTGGTTTAAATGTATTACAGGCAACTCTTTAGCTTTTTTTTTAATGTGTATTAACTTTTGTATATAATAGTGGGGACTTGAGTATGATATGAATGTACTTTGGCTACTACTACTAACCTGCCCACATGACATTGGATAAATACATTTTCTGAACTATTTGCTCCACCTTAATGATACCAATTAGTATTATATCTTATATGGTATTAATCATTGATTAGTCAGATTCCTGGAAAGAGTAACACAGCAGTTTTTTTTGGCAAAAACTTTGCCAAAACGGAAAAATTCAACCTTGTTTTGAGGCAGTTTCTGAAGATTTGGGGCCTGAATTTAGTCGCTCCACCCATATACCACACAATTTGGGCATCCAGCATTGGGGAAGAGGTGTTACCAGACACCCAGACCCTGCCTGCGCGACCTGTTACATTATGCGTAGGTGTTGTTTGGGCGTTTTTAGCTTTTACCCCGAAGTGTTCTTCCCGTTGCCATTGCCAGCTTGTGATGTGTGGCTGCCGTTTTCTTTTTTCCGTCTCCACGTGCTGAAAACATCGGCTCGTACCTTTTTTTTACGTTTCAATGTGCTATATCAGGAGTTTTCAACCTTTTTGACTCCAGGGACCACCATTTATTCAGCATTTGAGCCACGGACCACCATTTGAGGACATTTTAGCCCCACAGATCCCAAAACTAAAGATTTCTTTTGCTTTTGTACATCTTCTAGTTGTGTAGACTTGAGGCTAATTCAGACGATGAATATTTTAACTCTTGAGAGTGTAAAAATGAAACCAAATGAATTTGGTTTCATTTTTACGTTCTCAAGAGTTACACCTGGTTAACCAGCTTAGCTGGGGACCACCTGGAACCCTCTCAGGGACCACTGGTGGTCTCCGGACCACCTGTTGAAAACCCCTGTGCTATATGATCACCAAATATCGATGTTTCCTTCCTGCTACGAAAGTCTACGAAATGTTATCAAGCTATTTGCAAAATAAATAAAAAATAATAATATGCGCCGCCGAGAACTAGTCTTTTTGATGCCTCACAGCTCGATCATTTCTTATATTTCAATGTGTTGTGTGATCGTAAAATCTCACTCTTGCTTTCGCTGTGTGGGATATGCATGTAGGTCTTCTCTACGAAACAACTCAAGCTCTTGATGAGACTGAATCAGCAGCAGCAATGTGTCAATTAAGTCGATGAATGACTTTGACTTTGACGACACAAGGACGTGACAGATAGTAAGCAATCACTTCTTCCGTTCAAGGGGCAATCAATAAATAAGGAGATTAAGTGAACGGATGCAGCAGTGGGTGATTTTAAATCACATGAACTATATCCCAAATCTATTTGACGAAATTAACAACAACTTAGGGGACTGTGTGACAAGCACACCCATGACCACACCTCCAGCCGCATAACGAGTAGTGGCTATAAGGGAAAAAGAAAGGCGACGAAAATAATGGCAAAGGAATTTGATACGGGGTGGATCTAGGCGTGGGGGGGGTCAATGCCCCCCTAAATGCCCAGTCTGCCCCCCCAAACACGATGCCATGCAAAACAACCCAAGATATTTCAAATTAAAGTGTTTATATTTAAAAAATAAAAATAAAACACTACTACTGCTACTAACTCACTACAGCTGTGGCACCACTAAACCAACAGTATTTCATCATTGAAAACAGAAAACTCTCTGGAGTCAGACCTTTAGCTTTATGCATGCTGCGTGTCTGTTGCAAGTTCAACAACAACTGATGTTATTATTGATGCTTTACTTGGCTAATATAAGTCCTGTAACTGAAAATGGTATGGGTGCGAATTCATTGCCCGTGCCGCTTCGCGGCACGGGCGATGAAGTCGCCCCCATACCATTTTCTCCTGCCCCCCAATTGGGTAAGGTTACATCCGCCCCTGAATTCGATACGGGCAGCCGGCCGGCGCCACAGATTTATCAGCAAGCGGAAATCGGGTCCCTGATGTCATAAAACAGCATAAACAAAGTCTGGAGCACACACACACGCCTGTGACTGAGTGGTACACACCTGCCAGCACTTTTTTAAAATTCAAAACAACAGTGAATGCCGACAGAACTAAATCGTTTTGCCAGGTTTTGAGGGTGCAACTCACACGTTTAGCAGTGTTACTCATCTCAGGAATGTCCGATCCCTACAAGCCATACCTTGTTGGAAAGGTGACTTTAATCGCCGATTAAACCAATATGAGATACAATAAAAGTTGGTATTATTAAAAGGTGGAGAAAACAATTCCCAAATGCTGGCGATTTTCTTTGCCGGGGTGCTGCCCCCATGTTTAGCAAGGTCACTCATTCCAGGAATGTGTGATCTCTACAAGCCATACCTTGTTGTAAAAGTGACTAATCAACGGTTAAAATAATAGAGATTAATGGGTTGACACTAAGGTCTCTGAGGCACTTGCCCATCGGGCAAGTGCAAGTCAGGTTCTACTTGCCCTCAGGTCATGGTCACTTGCCCCCCCAAAATATATATTGCAAATTTTGCATTTAAGTTTACTTCCTACTTGGGTGCTTTAAACCAGGGGTTTTCAACAGGTGGTCCAGAGACCACCAGTGGTCCCTGAGAGGGTTCCAGGTGGTCCCCAGTTAAGTTGGTTAACCAGATGTAACTCTTGAGAACATAAGGTCAGGTTCTACTTGCCCTCAGCTCATGGTCACTTGCCCCCAAAAAATATATTGTAAATTTTGAGAATGTAAAAATGAATATATTGTAAATTTTGAGAATGTAAAAATGAAACCAAATGGACCCTTGCGGGTCCATTTGGTTTCAATTTTACACTCTCAAGAGTTAAAATTTATCATCTTAATTAGCCCAGGTCTACACAACTAGAGAATGTAGAAGATTAGGTCATTTTGATGTGTATGTTAATTTGCCTGTTTTGTTTCCCAAATCCAGCCTGGAATTGTGGACAACTAGAAAGCAGGGAAAGACACAGAGGTCCTGCCTGATCAGGCAACCAGGTAACAGCCTTCACTTGCCCCACGATTTTTTTTTACTTGCCCCGGGCAAGCGGGCAAGACTGTTAGTGTCAAGCCCTGAGATTAACCCATTGTGTCCTGTCTAGTTTCTGAGTAACATAATATTCAAAGATTTGCGCCACGTTTTCACGATTTTTCAAAAATAGCAGAGATACAAGCTCATAGCGCGCCACTCGGTGGCGCGCTATGAGCTTGTAGATCTGCTATTTTTCAATAGTTAAAACATAATGCTTAGAACACCAAAACGCGTTCAGTACACTAAGGGTTAATAATAATAAGAGATAGAATTCCATTGGCATAATTAAAGTTGGAAAAAAAAAAAAAAAAACTCCCAGAGCTAGTGTTATTTCGACGAGTTGGCATGAGAAGACTGGTCTCGCACATCTGAAAGAATACTGCTAATAATAGACCTTTAGATAAGCCCCTCCCCAAACTTCTATGGTCCAATCACAGCTAAGCATGACATGTGATAGACAAACCTCTCCACCAATAGCGTTCCTACATGATAAAACATTGTTTTAAAAAATATATATTTTTCCACTGCATAGGGCATGACTTGTTGACGGATTTGGAAGAGTCTGGTTCCAAAAACAGTATTTATTGTGTAAAGTCCATGATATTTGCGTTGGAATCAATGAGCCTGAGGCTGGAAAGTGTCCTACGGTGGACAAGAGGGGCGGGGCTTACCTAAAGGTCTATTAATAGAGATGTGCAGTGACGTCACCGCCCCGGTTCCGGAAGTCTTTTCCCCATTCTTTTTTCTCATAGACTTTTCGAAAATAATTTATATCAAGACGATTACGCCGCGGACAAAGCCAACTCAGGTCGTGACAAATCATGACAACAAACACAATATATATAAGAAGTAGAAAACGGCATGATACAAGACTTTTTGTTTCGTTTTTCATCTTAGAAATTATTTTATTGTCCCAAAAGTTTGTGTGTGTCATCATGATTCGTCACGACTCAAGTTGGCTTTGTATGAGAAAAATGAATTGGGAAAAGACTTCCGGAAGCGGGGCGGTGACGTCACTGCGCATCTCTATAAGAGTGAGAGACAGACAACATGCCGACAAAGTGAAAGCACGCGGCAGTCGTAACGGGGAGAAGAAAAAAACAAATAGGTGAGGACAGCAAAATGATGTTAGAACTGAAGTTAGTATTGGCAATGGGAACAAAAGTGACATTAAGAACAGGGATGAAAAGCAAAGAAAGGACAAAAAAAAACAAGGCGGATGTCAAAACAAATGGAAATGGAAAACGAGTTACACAAAAAAAAATACATTCAAAGATTGGAATCAATTTGGCATCGCAAAACAAAAACAAAAGTGACTCGCGAGAGCGTGGAAAAGACTTGTTCTCGAAGCAGTTTTTTTTTTTTTAAAGTGTATTCATAATTCATATACATATTGACAAGTTTCTAGTACAGCATGGATTCAATAGTGTAACTGTTTTTGTCGGTTTGGACTTTTTTTTCCTTTTTTGTACAAGAATAACAATAAAAAAAAATGATAAAGACAACACCACATACAACTCACTTTTCTGTTTTTTTCTTTTTTTATGGCAATGCCCCCCCCCCCCCCCGAACGGATTTTTGCATCTCCCGATCCAAACCGACGTATAGTGTCTGTCGAGCGAGTTTAACGGAACCATTTCTGTTGTTGTTGTTGTTTTTTTTTTGCAAAAGTACTTGGTTTGAGCTCCTCATTCGTCGGACATTGGGGTCGTCGAAAAGATCCAGAATGTTTTTTTTTTTGTTTTTTTTGTCGTCTTTCCTCCTTTCCTCGACGGCAAACGTTACTTCCGATACAAAGCGATCAAAACGTTCACCTCCGATACAAAGCGATCAAAACGTTCACCCCCCCCCCACACACGCACACACGCACTGCACTTTGTGCAGTGTCACCGTAACGCAAACCCTGTGTCCTGTGTCTGTTAAAAGTCTTTTGTGTGTGTGTGTGTGTGTGTGTGTGTGTGTGTGTGTGTGTGTGTGTGTGTGTGTGTGTGTGTGTGCGTGTGTGTTCTGTGTCCAGCCATCTTGGTCAAAAACATGGCAGGCATGCATTATAGTCCGTTTTAGTGCCGCCCTCCTCCTCCAATCAATAACGGCTCCTCCAGTCCTTAACTCCTCGCTTGCCACGCATTAACGAATTTCCTCGTTTTTTTTTTTTACTTGGAAAAATAAGATCCCGTCTATTTTTTTTTCCTTTGTCATTATTTCTCCAACCATTACCATTAACACCCCCCCCCCCCCCCCCACGGGGAATGAAAAATAAGAACACTTTTGAAAAAAAAAATATAGAAACAAAAAATAGATTCAAAGACTCCAATAAGCACATTATCACCCCCCCCCCCCGCCCCCCATTTCCTTTAGCTTTTCGTTATTTTGTAAAGTCTTCAAATTTCACACAACATTCACTCTCCTCTCCCACCATACTATTGAAAAGGCAACAGATGTCCCGTTATTTTATTTTTATTTGTTTTGTTTTTTTCTCCAAGGCAATTTAATGTCTTTGTGGCAAACTCGAACCCTGACATTCCAAAGCAAACACGAACGCGACTCCTGTTTTTTCCACGGGAATGGCGATTCAAAAAAAAAAAAAAAAAAGTCAATTCATGATTGGCCAATTCGTATGATATAACCGGCCAATAGCTATAGAGCGAGATACATCCATTTAGCTTCTACGAGTAAATACTGACGGAGATAAGAAAAGAATCGTTATAATAATAATAATACAAAACAAGGACTAAAATAAAGACTATGATAACATTGTTTTTTTATGATAACATACTGCTTCTTAGATACTTCGCCGTGACTTGGTCTGACAATCCCAATACTTGGTTTATAACTCGACAAATGGAAAAAACCTGTAAAAAAAAAAAAAAAAAAAAAAAAGAAAAATAGACAAACAGAAGTGAAAAAAAAAAAAACACTAAAATCGATACTACGATGATATGAATAAAAACTACTTCTTTTGTGTTACTTGAGTGTATCTCCGGAGGAAATTCAAAAAGTCCCAAGCCCCGCCCCCCTCCACCGGAGAGGAAGTCGTCGTGTTTCCGTCCCCGCTTTCAAAATAAAATAAGAAAAAAAAGGCAGTTCCTTCCTTTCGGAGACCACGACGTCCTGGTTGTTTTGTTCTACCTCTAGGTCCTTGTTGTGGTTTTGTCGTCGCCGTCGTCGTTGTACAGCTTCGCTTTTTCGGTGCATTTATTTTTTTACGGCGCCAACGCGGGTTCATTCCTCCACGTTGCTTTTTGTTCGCTTGAATGTCATCGTTTGTTTTCTTAATATATATTCTGTTTTGTTTTGTTTTGTCCTTTGTAAAGTAAAGAACGATAATCCTCTTAGAAAAAAAAAAAAGTCTGTGTATTTCGTCCATCCGGCGCCACCGGCCTCCCACTCAGACCTTTTTTTATTTATTATAAAAAAAGGAATTGCGTCGATTCCTTTGCTGAGGAGAAACCGTCTCTCTCTCTCTCTCTCTCTCTCTCTCTCTCTCTCTCTCTCTCTCTCCTCCTGTGGCGTGTGTCTCTCTGTCGGAGATCCGTCGTTCGTCCGATGATGACGCCGCTCCCGTCACGTCCTGCTTCACGAGGAGGTGGTTTGGTGGGGGTGGGGGTGGGGGTGGGGGGGGGGGGGGTAGGGCCGCTTCACAAACAATTCTCAAGTCTTTTCCCGAAGTCCAGCCTCACCTAGGATGGAGCCAAACATAGGGGTTTCACACGCGCACACACGCGCGCACACACACACACGCACACACACGCACACACAGAGAGAGAGAGAGAGAGAGAGAGAGAGAGAGAGAGAGAGAAAAGTGGTCCTTTAAGAATCGCAATAGAAATCGATTTGCCACCCTAAATATCAATATGGTATCGTATCGTGGGTAGGGTTGTCCCAATCACATTTTTCTTTTGCTCCCAATCCGATCCCGATCATTTGAGTTTGAGTATCTGCCGATCCCGATATTTCCCGATCCAATCACTTTTTTTGGGGCATGGGGGGGGGGGGGGGGGGGGGGGGGGGGGGGGGCTGTCTGCCCCACCAAACACCATGGCATGCAAAACAACCCAAGACATTTCAAATTAAAGTGCTTATATTTAAAAGGATTTGAAACACTACTACTGCTACTAGCTAACTACAGCTGTGTCAACACTAAACCAACACCATTTCATCATTGAAAACAGAAAACTCTCTGAGTCAGACCTTTAGCTTTATGCATGCTGCGTGTCTGTTGCAACTTCAACAACAACTGATGTCATTATCGATGCTTAATTGCCTAATAAAAGTCCTGTAAATGAAAATGGTATGGGGGCGGCCCCCATACAATTTCCTCCTGTCCTGCTATGCGTGCTGGGAGACTAGAATGAGTGTGTGTACATCTCATAGGCAAATAATATGCAGATGTGTAGGAACAATAAACAGACTCATAGCACGGTTTCTGTTATTAGAATTAAACTGAAGCTCACGCTGCTTGAATCAAAGATTAATAAAAACAAAACAAAACAACAAAAACAGCCCGGAGGATGTGAATAATCGTCCGTTTGGTTGCTCAAGGACCATTTATGAGAAACTAATGTCCCTAAATAAAACAAAACGAAAGTTTATAAAAGCACGGCCAGATTGTCAGGATTCATAACCGAAGCAGAAAAATCATTAACGCACGTGCCCAGTGAACGGCACGTGCGTCTGAAAACTCTGTCCGGATGAAAACGTCGCCAATGGTTTCCGGGGGTTCCGCTTATCACGTTGATGAGCTTATTTAAACGGTCTGAAACGCACCAACGTGTCCTGCTCTACCTAAACCACCGTTTAGACTGGGAGAAACACTTCTACTTCTAGGAATAGCAAGAGCTACGAGCCCCGTGCCGCGCAGCGAGTGTTGTAGATGTGCTATTTGTCCACAGGTAAAAAACAAAAGAAGTTCCAGATGAACGGTCAAAGTGGCTGAAAGCGAAACAAAGGCAAAAAAAAAGGGGTCGTGCAACAGGGGCGGATCTAGGCATGGGCGATGCCCCCCATAAATGCCCAGTCTGCCCCACCAAACATGATGCCATGCAAACATCCCGAAGTTCAAATGAAAGTGCTTATAATTAAAATGATTTGAAACACTACTACTGCTACTAACTAACTAAAGTTGTGGCACCACTAAACTCTCTGAGTCAGACCTTTAGCTTTATGCATGCTGCGTGTCTGTTGCAACTTCAACAACAACTGATCTTATTATCGATGCTTTACTTGCCTAATAAAAGTCCTGTAACCGAAAATGGTATGGGGGTGGCTTCATCGCCCCGATGGGGCGATGAAGCCACCCCCATACCATTTTCTCTTGCCCCCCTCCAATTGGGAAATGTTACATCCACCCCTGGCGTGCAACACAAGACACCAAAACGTACAGATGTGTCCGTTCTTCCCTCGTCGCCGCCGTTGAGTCTCTCAGCCTCGCTCAGACTGCTCCAGGTACACTGACTTGGACGGCCGACCGCTCTGGGGGAACTGGGGAGAAGAGAGAGATAGAGGGGTGCAAAAGTAAGCACAGGGGTTGACACTAAGATCTCTGAGGCACTTGCCTCAGAGATCAAGTGTAAGTCAGGTTCTACTTGCCATCAGGTCATGGTCACTTGCCATTTCATTCATTTCATTTTTACACTCTCAAGAGTTAAAATATTCATCATCTAAATTAGCCCATAGTGGTCACAGACCCAGTGGTCCCTGACCCCAGCAAAATGATAGTTTGGAACCAAATGAACCTGGGAGAGAGATAGGTAGGTAGAGATAGCTAGAAAGCAGGGAAAGACACAGAGGCAGAGTGCAATGACTGCCTTCAAGACAAATTTGTCTTGTGTTGTGTTTGCCCGATCGGGCAAACAGATAGCAGTCTTCACTTGCCCCACCATTTTTTTTTACTTGCCCGGGCAAGCGGGCAAGTGTTAGTGGCAAGCCCTGAAGCACAAATTTCGTTACAGACTTGGGACAGACAGTCATTGGGTGGCATTCTAAAAAGCTAGTGTAGCCAGTAGGGCTTCATGGTTTTGCCTAAAAAAAACAACTAGACGCTCCCGTCACGTCCTGCTTCACGAGGAGGTGGTTTGGTGGTGGTGGGGGGGGGTAGGGTTGGGAGGGGGGAGGGGGGAGGGCCGCTTCACAAACAATTCTCAAGTCTTTTCCCGAAGTCCAGCCTCACCTAGGATGGAGCCAAACATAGGGGTTTTGCACGCACACAAACACACACACGCACACGCACACACAGAGAGAGAGAGAGAGAGATTTGTTTTTTCTCTCTGAAACCTCAATTTCGATTTTCCGGGTTAAAACTACAAAGACAATTATTTATTTTAAATGTGTGTTTTTTATGTGATTCTCCTCCCTCCAACAGAGAATAGGGTGTTTTTTTTATTGAACAAAGATGATGGATAAAGCACAATGATGACCCAAGTATTTGTTTTCTCTTATTGGGGTGTCTTGGACTAACACATTGCATTTTCTTTTCTTATTTATATATATATATATATATATATATATATATATATATATATATATATATATATATATATATATATATATATATATATATATATATATATATATATATATATATATATATATATAACCAGGGGTGCACATAACTATTTTGGTCCAGTACTCAGAGGAGCACCTGGGGATGTTACTTGGTGCTCCCAAAATGCGGCGACCCGCATCGCCGGGCCCTGGGACCGCTTTTTTCCACTCCGTACAGCCCGATCAATGTACAGTATTACAGTACATGGCGATAGTTTGGACGTTGCAATAGTGGCTAGCCTAGTACTATTACTACTACCTGCATTCTACATCCATTAAAAATACTAGTAGTATTTAGACTTAAGAATTATTTCATTTTCAAGGCTTTTTTTTACTGGCCCAGTCAGACAGTCATTATGAGCCCCAGCTGTGTGGTGCTCAAAGGAGCTTTCCACCCCTGGATTGACAGCTCATTGTAGGATTTTTGGTGCTCCTGAGCACCGGAGCACCACTTATGTGCACCCCTGTATATAACCTACAATTTTTACCTACATTTACACCCCCCACACGGATTCACACAGTGGTGGACTGGGCGAAAAAAATCGGCCAGGACATTTTTAGCGTGATTTGGCCTAGACCAGCCCACCACAACCAGCGCATGATGGACCTACCTTCAAGTACTGTACCTTGTATTGTTGGTTAACCAGATGTAACTCTTTGTGAGCGTAAACATGAAACCAAATGGATATTCATCTAAATTGGCCCAAGTCTAATTACAAAATGTAGTAGATTAATGGTCATTTTGATCTGTATGGCGGACTGCTTTTTTTTTTTTTTTTTTTTTTTTTTTTTTTTTTTACCAAATCCAGCCTGGAATTGTGGACCAAAAAGCAAAATAAATCTTTAGTTTTAGGGTCTGTGGGCTGATACCCCCCCTACAGGTCATGGCCCACCAGGAGACCTCCTTGTACGCCCAATGGTCAATCCTACCCTGTATTTACACCCCCCACATTGAAACTTTGTGAATGCACCGCTCCCCAAGGAAACGATCTCTCCCTTCTTACCTTGTGCTTCGGACAGCGCAGCGAGAAGTTGTCTTCGTTCAGGGAGCAATCTGTTGGGGGAGAGGAAAGGAAGAGGAAAACAAATGTGGATACCGGACAACCTACAAGCTGCCGACAACACTCACTTAATCTGTACATCTCTTTACAGTCAGCTAGAACAGGAGTGGGACGACTTTGACGTTGGAAAGGGCTCACTGTAGTTCCACACTCACTCCAGAGGACCGCTATAGTTCCACACTCACTCCAGAGGACCGCTATAGTTCCACACTCACTCCAGAGGACCGCTATAGTTCCACACTCACTCCAGAGGACCGCTATAGTTCCACACTCACTCCAGAGGACCGCTATAGTTCCACACTCACTCCAGAGGACCGCTATAGTTCCACACTCACTCCAGAGGGACCGCTATAGTTCCACACTCACTCCAGAGGACCGCTATAGTTCCACACTCACTCCAGAGGACCGCTATAGTTCCACACTCACTCCACAGGACCGCTATAGTTCCACACTCACTCCAGAGGACCACTATAGTTCCACACTCACTCCAGAGGACCGCTATAGTTCCACACTCACTCCAGAGAACCGCTACAGTTCCACACTCACTCCAGAAGACTGCTATAGTTCCACATGTATGTTTTCTATCCCCACAGATATACATATTAAGGCTTATTCTGACAGCATAGCATTCGATTAAAGACACGTGTCAATCTAAAAGGAACAGTACTCTTCTGAACTGAAATAGGTCATTTCAAAATAAATATTCAGGACATACAGTAGGTTTTGCTCTTGATACCCTGAACATTGTTATGTGTCAAGTTCCTTAATCAGAGGCAACTCTTCCTGATTGGCTAACAAATACTGCCACCGGGACTAAAAACAACCGAGACTATTTGTTAGCCAATGGCAAAGCTCACAGGGATGTTCTTTGGAGGCCTCCTGCAGCCCCGGCCTAGAGGCTTCAGAAAGACAGGATTTTTTTTCTGGAGATGGTCTAATTAAAGAAAGACTTTCATGAAAAACATAAAATCAATAATAATAAAATGAAACAAAAAAACAAACAAACAAACAAACAAAAAACGATGCAATAATTATTTTGAAAATAAACTTGCATATAGGAGCTTTAACTTACCGGCTTCCATGGCACACAGGTAGTGGTACTGGAGTGTGCAGCCTTTGCTGTAGCAGCCCAGCGTGGAACCCACCATATCGCAATAGGAGCAGCACTGGAGAGAGAGAGAGAGAGAGAGAGAGAGAGAGAGAGAGAGAGAGAGAGAGAGAGAGAGAGAGAGAGAGAGAGAGAGAGAGAGAGAGAGAGAGAGAGAGAGAGAGAGAGAGAGAGAGAGAGAGAGAGAGAGAGAGAGAGACAGACAGACAGACAGACAGACAGACAGACAGACAGACAGACAGACAGACAGACAGACAGACAGACAGACAGACAGACAGACAGAGAGAGAGAGTTAAGCTAAGACGAGAAATCCATAACATCACAAAAGTATAGTAGACAGTGATGACTCGCTAAGGGCACCGCGAGATGACAGAAATCGATAAAGCACGCCTTCTATTATTAATACCATACAAACAAACAAACAAACAGAGGGACGGTGTGTGTGTGTGTGTGTGTGTGTGTGTGTGTGTGTGTGTGTGAGTGAGTGAGTGAGTGAGTGAGTGAGTGAGTGAGTGAGTGAGTGAGTGAGTGAGTGAGTGAGTGAGTGAGTGAGTGAGTGAGTGAGTGAGTGAGAGTGTGTGTGTGTGTGTGTGTGTGTGTGTGTGTGTGTGTGTGTGTGTGTGTGTGTGTGTGTGTGTGTGTGTGTGTGTGTGTGTGTGTGTGCGCGCGTATGCTGAAATTTGCTCACGGTGTAGTTTGGTAAAAATGCTACTTCAGACAAAGTGCCGTCAGCGGCTAAAAGTGGGTCGTTTTTACTAGTGACTTAGTTCCAAAATTTGAACGATGACGTTTTAAAGTGTTAACGGCCAGACCGCGGTGCACTAATAAAAAAGAACAATCGCACTGGCATTGGCGCGCGCGCGCACGCACGCACGCACGCACGTACGCACACACACACACACACACAGACACACACACACAGTCAATGAGGAAAAACATGAAAAAAAAAAAAAAAACAATGACCACGACAAAAAACAAAAATGTGAATTAGGGCTGCAAACGAATATTCCATATTCAAAAGAATATTCAAATATTAAAATGTAAAGAATATTCGAATGTCAATTTAAGGTTCGAATTGGAAATAAATAGTAATAAAAAATACTGTGTGAGTTCCCACAAGACACTAAAACAAACTAATACAAAAAAAAGAAAAAAAATAGGCTATTAAGATGATTATCAACCATTAATATGAACTTGCAAGACTAAAGAGAGCGCATTTCTCAGCACCAATCATGGACAATACAGAACTGGAGCAAATATAGAGGAACAAAGAGGATCTCGATATTCTAATAATTCGATGTTTGTTCAAACCAACATGGTGTTTTAAAAGGAATATTCAAATGTAATTTTGGGCCATGGTTCTTGCAGCACTAATGTGATTTTTTTTTTTTTTTTTTTGGGGGGGGGGGGGGGGGGGACACATAACACTCACTCTACTGTATCATGAAATCTTTAAATATATACCCTCTTTCATGAAAAGAAAAGAAGAAAAAAAATCATATACAGGACTTAAAGGGGATTAACCCATTTTCAACATTTTTAGATGTGTGGAAATAAAACTCCACCCAATCTGTGTTCACTAGAAATGAGTCTCAACATGGTGACATCAGAAATAGCGGAAATAGCCATTCTACAAGCATGCAGGGACAGTCACATTTTAGTTACTTCTATTCATGATAGTTTTAGTAGACACACTGAAAAGGCTATTTTTACATCGTCACCATTAGTCTTAGTCCTGGTAAAAGTCTTTTAGGTATACTCAGACTAGACTAACGCAACACTGAGAGATGAAAACAACCCACTCCTGAAAAAAAACAGACTCCTAGACAAAAACAACACCGACTCCTAGACGAAAACAACACCAACTCCTAGACAAAAACACCAACTCCTAGACAAAAACACCAACTCCTAGACTAAAACAACACCAACTCCTAGACAAAAACACCAACTCCTAGACAAAAAACCAACTCCACAAAAACACCACCTCCTAGACTAAAACAACACCAACTCCTCGATGAAAACAAAACCGACTCCTCGATGAAAACAACACGACTCCTAGACGAAAACAACACCGACTCCTAGACGAAAACAACACCGACTCCTAGACGAAAACAACACAGACTCCTAGACGAAAACAACACCCTCTCTGAGACTAAAACAACACCGACTCCTAGACGAAAACAACACAGACTCCTAGACGAAAACAACACCGACTCCTAGACGAAAACAACACCGACTCCTAGACGAAAACAACACCCTCTCTGAGACGAAAACAACACCGACTCCTAGACGAAAACAACAACGACTCCTAGACGAAAAAAACACAGACTCCCCAACGAAAACAAAACCGATTCCTCAACGAAAACAACACCGACTCTAAGACAAAAAACACCAACTCCTAGACGAAAACAACAAAAACAACAGACAAAAAAAACAACAGCGACTCAGACGAAAAACAACACAGACTCTGAGACGAAAACAACACCGATTCTGAGACAAACAACAGCGACTCAGACGAAAACAACACAGACTGAGATGAAAACAACACTGACTACTAGACGAAAACGACACCAACAGGTTATGCCAGAGACAAAGTCATAGTAGTTATAATCAGACTAGAGGAAAACAACACAACAGACGGCACACGTCAGCCCCCCCCCCCGACTCACCGTATCCCGCGCGCCGTCCAGCGCCTCCTGCAGGCCGTACAGCCGCCCGTTGACCAGGTAGACGCCGCTGGTCCACACGATGCAGCCCTCGTGCACCCACAGCTCCTCGGGGTCCATGGGCATCTGGGGCAGCTGGGCCAGCTGCGCCAGGGGCCCCAGGGAGTCGGCCAGCGCCGGCGGGGGCGGCTGGAAGGGCAGCGACGCCTTGCTGTTGGACGGCACCATGCGCCGTGACACCGACGGCGTCGCCGCCCCGCCGCTACCGCCACCTCCGCCGCCGTCGTTGTTGTTGTTGTCGCTCGACTTGTGCCGCCGCTTGTTGAAGCGCGGGTGCGAGGTCAGCTTCCGGTGCTGGGGCCTCTGGGGAGGAGGGGGAGGAGCTAAGGCCGCCTCATCCGTCGTTGTCGTCGGCAACGGCGATTTGGGCTTCTCTTCGACGGTTCTTTCGGCATTGTCGTCGTCCGGCTCCCTCTTCAGCTCGGGAATGGGCCTGACGTCGAGGTTCACATCATCCCACGAAGTCGAGGAAGTTGTCATCACAGCCGCGGGAGGGTTGTTGTGGTGGTAGTAGTGCTGGGGGTGGTAGTACGAGGGGGGGAAGCCGCCGCCGCCCAGCTCGCCGAACTGATAGGACCGATTCAGGTCCTCACCTCCTCCCGACGCCCGGAACTGCGGCACCGTCGGGTGTGGCGGCCCGTAGTAGTCGCCGGTCTCGTAAGGCGGCTTACAGTTATCATTCGTGTTCATCCGCACATCCTGCTGCTCTTGAATGGCGGGTAGCGGCGCTCCGACGAGGTTCGACGCCGCGTCCGGCGTCTTGACGTTGTTGGTCGTCTGTCGGACCTGGCCGCCGGCGCCGCCGCCGCCCGGCTGGTTCTTGGGCAGCCTGGCGGCGTACTCGGCCGGATAGTAGGGCCCGTACAGATCCCCCAGGTGCTTGTAGTTGGCCCACTTCTGGCAGAGGCAGCACAGCAGGCGGCCCGAGTGCGCCGCCTCCGTGACCACGGGGCCGGCGACCACGTGGCCCGACGAGGGGAGCACGGCCTTCGCCGGGAGGAGGAGGTCGCCCTCGGCGTCGGCGGCGTCCGTCGGGTCCCATTTCTCCGTCGCGTCTCGCCTGGAGGAGAGGAAGTTCAGGAGGGGCGACTCGGTCCCTTTGCCGCGCTGCTGCTGCTGCGTCTGCTCTTGCCCCTTCTCTTGCCCCTCCGCCTGGTTGACGACCGTGCACACGGCGCCGATATCCGCCACCTTCCTCTCCACGTGGATGTGGGGGGAGAACGGGAGGGTCGACGTCGATGACGACGACACAAGTCGTCGTTGTCATAGCCTTCCGGTTGTTAGTGTCCGGGAACCCGCCACCTCCTCCTGCGCCCGCCAACAGGTCCAGGTCGACTTTGGCCATCGCCCCTGCCGCCACCCGCCGTCGCCTCCTCTGCCTGCCCCTCGCCGTCACCTCTCCCGGCTCGAACCCGTCGTCCTCCTCCTCGTCCTTCACAGCGGTGGCGCACGCCCCCCGCCGCCTCCTCCTCTGCCGTGCTGCTGGCGGCGGGGGTTGTTGTTGTTGTTTTGCTGCTTCGCTTGCCCCCGACGCCGTCTCGGCCGGGCCGTCCTGGCCGGCCTCGCCGTCCGCCGCTTTGACCGCTTGGGTCAGGACGGGCGGCGCGAGGTGGAGAGGCGAGGAGAGGTGTTCCGATGGCGGGGGCGTCACGGAAGCGGCCGCGGCGAAGGGGGTTTGCGTCCCGCCGCCGCTGAGGGCGGCCGGGGGAGTCGCCGGCTGCCCTAGAGAAGCCGCCGAGGCGTCCAGGCCGTGCGTCGGAGGCGTCGAGGCCTGGCCCGTCGCTGCCGCCGCTTGGGCGCGCTTCTGCTTGTTCACGCTCCCGACGGGACGGCCTTTCTTCTTGCCCGACGGGAAGTACCCTTTGGGGACCAGGCCCCCGCCGGCAATCCCGTCCTTGGAGTCCTGCGGCGACAGGGACGAGCGTCCCGGCGTCATGGGGAGCGGCCTGCTGCCGTGGTGCTGGTGGTGCGGAGGCGTGGTGGCGCCGTAGTAATCGCCGCCGCCCGTGCCGGGATAGTCGTCGAACGGCCCCAGGCCGCTCTCCTGCAGCTTCTGCCGGAGCAGGTTGGCCGCCGACTGGTGCGACTCGCCACCGCGGCTGCTGCCCCGCGTCTCCAGCTGCTGGTACGTGGTGTTGGCGAAGTGCTGGATGTCCGTCAGAGCCGAGGAGGAGGACGAGGACGAGCACAGCAGCGCCGCCGCCGACGCCGCCGAGGGCGGCGGCGAGCCCTGCAGGACGGGCCGGGGCAGCGGCGGCGGAGGGGGCAGCGGCCCGAGCAGCGCGAAGCCGTCCTCCTCGTCCTTGGGGTCGGCGAAGTCGAAGTCGGTCGGCGTCGGCTTGACGTCGCCGCCGCGGGACGCCGACGACGACGCGGCGCGGTCGTACGAGGCGGCGTGGTGGTGGGAAGGTGCGTCGTCTACGCCGCGGAAGGGCAGCACGTCGTTCAGCATCAGCGAGGAAGGATGGTGGTGGTGGTGAGTGTCGACGTCCATTTCGTAGGCGTGGAGGGCGTCCGCCCTGGAAAAGTGGGCCAGCGCGTCTTGGTGGTCCTGCGAGGAGTCGCCGCCGCCGCCAGCGCCGAACGACATGTCCGAGTGAGGGTGGTAGTAATGGTTGGAGTCCGGGTCCGGCGTCGGCCTCTTGGCGGCGGCGGGAGTGCCCGGCGTTATCTTCTGAACGATGGCCTCCAGCTTCGAGCCGCGGCCTTTCCGCGGCGCCGCCTTGGATTTCGGCGGCGGCGACAGAGACTGCGAGTAGCCGCCGCCGCCAGGGCCGACGGGGGGAGAAGACGAGGAGAGCCGCGAGGACGACGTCAGGGGCATCATGTCGGAGCTGGACGAGTCGTGGTCCTCGTTGGGGTGGCTCGCCGCCGACGACTCCGAGCGCGCCCCGGGGGAGTGGTGGAGGAGGAGGTGGGGGGCGCCTGTGGCGCTTGGAGGAGCGGGGGGGAGGGGGCCGGCGCCGCCCCCTCCTCCTCCTCCTCCTCCTCCTCTGTGCGAGGAGGAGGAGGAGCCATCGAGAAGCTGCTGCCGCTTGGCGGGGATGGGCGAGATGAAGGAGCGCACACGCCGCCGCAGCATCAAGGGGTTTGTCGCGTCGGGACCGCCGCCGCCGCTGGCCGTTTTCATCTGCCTCTGTCCCGGCGGCGCCCCGGCGACGCTCGCCGCCGCGTCGGGCTTGTGAACGGAATTGGCCGTGACGGGGGAAGGAGGTGGCGCCGCCGCCGAACGGGGTGGGGCGGCGGGCGACGGCTTCGCCTCTTCGGATTCAGGCGTGGCGCGGTTCGAACTCGCCTGGAGCGGCGTCGGGGGCGCGACGGGGGCGGCGTGGTGCGGCGGGGGGACGGCGGGGGGAAGAGGAGGAGGAGGGGGAGGGTGAGTGACGGCGGCAGCAGACGCGGGATGATGATGATGATGGGGCAGAAGCTGCGTTCGGTGGTAGAGGGCGTTCTCCCCCTCGATCATCATCATTGAGACTTCCCCCCTCGCCCCCGGATGCATCGCCCCGGACTCCCACATCTTCATGTCGTAGTAGGAGGAGGAAGAGCCGCTGGCGGGGCTCTGGTGGTGCTGCAGGAGCGGGGGCTTGTGCTGCTGCTGCTGGTGCTGCTCGGGGAGCATGGGCGCGTCCGCCTGAGAGAGCATCCGTCGTCCCGGAGACATCAGCATGTCCTTGGCGACGCTGGCGCCGGGCCTGTTCATGGCGCTCACCCAGTCGTTCATGTCGTGGTGGTGGTGCGGCGGAGGGCCGCCGCCGGCGCCGCGGGCGTGCTGCTGCGCGTACATCTGGAGCTTGCTCGCGTTCTGCATCGCCTGGTTGGGCGACAGGCTGTGGTAGGGGTGCGATGAGGGGTGCTGGAGGTGAGGAGGGGGGTGGTGGGGGTAGTGGGGGCCGCCGCCGCGCATCGCCGCGTTGCCCTCTCTCGCCATGTCGCCGTAGCGGTATCCCGCGAAGCCGCCGCCGCCTGATAGGTCGACGCCGTGGTGCTGGAGGTAGGCCGGGTGGTGCCTGGAGGCGGAGGACAGCGTCGGGGAGAGCGGATTATTCGGGCCGATTACCGCGGCCGCCGCCGCCATGTCTCGCCGGTATGGGTCGGTGGAGGCGTTCGGCGCGACCGAGGAATGCTGCATAGGCTTGGAATGGTGATGGTAGTCGGCGTCGCCCGCCGCTTTTCCGGCAGCCGCGTCGTATTTGGTTTCCGCCTCGGTCTTCACGCGTTTCTCCCCGACCCCGAGGTCGTTTTTGCTCGGGTCATTGGTCGCCGACCTCGTCGGAGAGGAAAACGGCTGCTGGATCACCGAGGCCCCTCCTCCTCCTCCTCCACCTCCGCTCTGTCCTTTCTCCCTCTCCGGCGCCGCCGGCGTCTCCCTGTCCCTCTCTGGCGTGGCGGCGCCGCCGCGGCGGTTCGGCGATACGTCGCAGATGACCGAGCGTCGCTCTGACGACGACGACGGGACCAAAAGCGCGGGTGTCGCCGTCGCCGCTTTCTGAGACTCGGCGGCTAGCGGCTCCGCTTCCTGCAGGAGCAACTCTTGCACGGCGGAGGACGGCGGAGGAGCGGCGGCGGCGGCGGTCGGTCCGGCAGACGACGGGGCTTTCCTCTGCGGCAGCGAATAGTCCGCCAGGTTGATGTGTTTCGGCGGAGGGGGAGGAACGGGCGGCGGCGGTGCCACGGGCAGCTGCGTGACCGAGTGACCCAGCGGGGCGGACACCGTTTTGTTAAGCCTCTCGTTGGCGGCCTTGCCGCCTGGCGACGACTCTTCTGGTTTCAGGGAGGAAGACGAGGAGGAGGAGGGGTGCGATTCGGCGGCGAAGTCGGCGGCGGGGCTGCTGCCTTGCCTCTGCGGCTGCATGGAATGCGGCGGGGCCTTTCTGGAGGCGGCCATTTGCGAAGAAGAAGTGTGAGCTGCTGAAGAAGCAGCAGCAGCAGCAGCACCGGCAGCCTCCGACTGGCTTTGCATCCTTTCGCCGGCGCCGCCGCCGTACGCCGGATGATGTCTGGATTGGAACTGCTGCTGGTGCGGCGGCGGGGGGGGGTGGCCCTGGAGGTGGTGGGGGTGGGGGTGGTGGGCCGGGAACGCCTGCTCGGGGCGGCCGTAGCGCCGGTCCAGGTTGTAACCCTGGAGCACTTCTTGCAGGAGGCTCGGGAACTGCTGCATTTGAGACGTGTCCGCGCCGCTTCCTCCTTCCCCTCCTCCTCCTCTCTTCGCCAGCGCGTCTGCCACGGGCGGCGCGGCCGCCGGCCCTCCGCCGACGTCCTTCAAATGGCCGTAAGCGGATGACGATGACGACGTCGCGGACTGGTGCAGGTGGTGGGGGTGCTGCTGGTAACCCGGGTATCTGGAGTTCGACTCGGCGGGCGCGCCGGGCCTCCCTCTGCTCTTCGCCGACATATCCGCGGCGGCGGCGCCATATGGCGATTCCGAGTAGCCGTATTTCTGCGCGCCGCCGCCGGCCGCCGCCGTCTGGGGGAGGCTGTGAGGCGGCGGCGGCGGCGGCCGTCCGAAATTGGGCTTCTGGTGCAGCTGGTGGTGGGAGGAATACACGCTGAGGTCCACGCCTTCCTCGCCGTTGTGGCTGCTGCTGGATTCTCGGAAGTAGGCGCCGCCGGCGTTGAGCGCGACGTGCGGCTTCTCCTCCACGCAGTTGTCCTGGTGGTGGGGATGCCGGCCGCCTTTATACGCGTGAGGATGTCCCTCCGAGCGCGCCGACACGATCACGCCGACGCCGCCCGCCGGCTCCTCGGGCGACGCCGTCGCTGGGTGGTGCTTTCCCTCCCGCTCGCTGCTGCTGTTGTTGTCGGCGCCCGGCGTACTCAGACCGCTGTCCTGCAGCGTCGGATGGGCGTTGCCCTTTACCTTGACGATGTCGTCGTTTTTCGGCTCCGTCGGAACCTTGCCGCCGTTGGGGCCGTATCTGCCGTCGATGTCCGCGCCGCAAGGCGCCAGCGGCTCCGAGACGCAGTTCGTCTGAGGAGGAGGAGGAGGCGCGGCGGCGGTGCCGGAAGGGGTCGAGGACGCGGGAGGCCTCGAGCGCGCGCCGGCGTTCGTCGCGGTTCCCGGCTCGGGCGGCAAGGAACCGAAGGACGCAGGTGCCGGCGGCGGCGACGACGGAGGAGCGCGAGCGGCGGCGTCGCTCTGTTTCGCTTCGCCCTCCGAAGAAGCGACGCTTTTGCCGTGTCCCGTCTGCTGCTGCTGCTGGCGGCTCTGAGGGTTGTTATTGTAGTATCCGCTCGGTTCCGAGCCGCTGCTGGCGCCGCTCATTTGTCTCGCTCGCACGTGTTGCCGCTCTCCTCCTTCGGGAAACGGCTCCTCGCGCTCCAGCGTCTTTCCTCCTCGCTCCGACGTGGAGGAGGAGTCTTCGTCGGCGTCTCCGCAGCCCGTGACGCCGCCGTCGCCGCCTCGCACCGTGCTGGTGCTCGAGGCCGCGCTGGCGTTCCGGCTCCGCGGCTGTTGGGGGGGCAGTGCTGCTGCTCCTCCGTCTTTCGCCGCCGCGGCCGCCTTCTTCTGCGAGAGCACCGTGTCCGTGAGCAACATGTGCTGCACCGTGTTGGGCAGGTTGGCCACCTGCGAGGTCAGGGCGTTCAGGCTGTTGAGGCCGGCGTCCTGGATCTTGTCGAGAGGCGAGGGGTAGACGGAGGAGCCGTCTTCTCTGGAGCCGCCCATTCTGCCGCGGCTCGCCGAGGACGACGAGCTCGTCGCGCCGACTTGTTGTTGTTGGGCTCCTTTGTGGCTGCCGCTGCTGCTCCCGCAGCTGCTGATGCTGCTGTTGGAGTTGGGCGTGGGGCTCAGCTGGGGCGGCATGGTCTGCAGCAACCTGCCGCCGTGATGGCCGCCGTGGTGAGCGACGGCGCCGCTACGGGGGTGGTTGTTGTTGTTGTTGGGGGGGAGAGGAGGGGGAGGGTGAGGATGATGCAAGGACGAGGAGGGGCCGTGTCCCGACGGAGGAGGGGGGTTCCCGCCACCGCCGGGGCCGGCGCCGCCGTGCGCCTCCGACGAGACGCTCATCAGGGGCGAGGGGGACGAGCTACAGCTGGGGGACTGCACCCCCGAGGCCGAGGCGGCGCCGGGGGAAGGGTTGGAGATGGGGCTGAAGTTTTGGTTGATTTGGGCCTGCTGCTGCTGCTGCGCGCCAGAGGAGGAGTGCAAGCTCGGCGATTTGGCCATTTCTTGCGACGACGGATGAGGTACGTTGGGAGGGTTTGAGGATGAGGAGGAGGAGGAGGCTTGGTGGTGTTTAGAATATGCAGAGGCCGCACCTGCACCTGCACCCCCATGGTGCTGCTGCTGCTGCATCTTTAGGGAGTTTTCGTAGCCGCCACCGCCTGCCCCCAAATTGTGCTGTTGTTGCGAGTTGCGGTGCTGCTGCTGCTGCTGCTGCTGAAGCGCAGCCTGTTTGTGCAGCGAGGAGTGCGCCGCCTGCTGCGGGGAATATGCGGGGTAATTCGACGAACCGTGGTGGGGGTGGTGGTGGGGGTGGTGGTAGCCCTGCGGGGCGGCGTTCTCCGTCGGCCCCACGTTGTTGTTGTTGTTGTTGGGGGGAGCGGCGGCGGCACTCGAGTTGGAATTGGAGGAGTTGACGTTGGGAGAGCTGTTGACTTTGGGATCGACAAATCCGCCGCCGCCGCCGCCGTCGTGATATCTCTGCGGCAGCGACGGTGGCGGGCTATACATTCCTGACGACCCCACGGAGGAGCCACCGCCAGCACCGCCAGAACCGCCAGAACTTTGCGGGGAGGAGTAGTGCGGGTACTGTCCGGGGGGCATGATTCTGTGGTGGGGATAGTTCCGATGCTGCTGCTGCTGCTGCTGTCCGTGGTGGAGCGCTGCTTGGTAATTCCGGTGCTGCTGCTGTTGCATCTGAGAGCCCGCCGCCGCCGCCGCCGCCGCCATGTTCTGGCTCATGTTGTACTGTTGGGACGGAGAGAACGCCCCGGGGCCGCCGCCCGTCCCGCCGCCGCCGCCGCCTGACCCGCTGTAGTCCATCAGGTAGGGCGACATCATGCCACCGGATGACGCGGCGGCAGCGGCGGCCGCAGAAGAACCGGAACCGACGTGTTGTCGGTACTGGTGAGGCGCCATGTGGCCGTCCATGTTGGGGTACCCGAAGGTACTCGCCCCGAAACCCATACCGGCGGCGCCTCCTCCTCCTCCTCCTCCTCCTCTCCGATGCCTCTCCTTCCCGGCCATCGATAAATAATATTCCATCGCCGCCTCCTTTCGGTACGGATTGTTGTTGCTGCTGCTGCTACCGTTGCCGCTGTGAACGTTACTCTGTTGTTGTTGTTGTTGGAGCGGGACGATCTCCCCGCCGGCCCCGGCGCCGCCTCGGCTCCGGGCGCCGTAGGCGAGCATGTGGCTGGCGGCTTGGTGGCCGGGATGGTGGTGTTGGTGGGCCCTCATGTGGAGACCGCCGGGCTGCTGCATGGCCGTGTAGTCCTCCGCCATCCGCGGGGAGATTTGGGGTTGATCTGCTGGTTGTTGTGGGGGGAAAGGGGGCCCGCCCCTACCGCCGAAACCGGGAGGGAGGGACGGGGGCACCGGACTGTTTGAAAAATTCTGCATCTTTTTTTTTTTTTGTTTGTTTGTTTGGGGAGGGAGGTGGGGGTGTAAAAATGGGGGGAAAAAATGGTCTGCCAATGTCTAGGGAATGCTAGGGAATGCTTTACATCTGATCACATCAGTTCAGTGAAAAAGGCTTATGGCAGTATTTGTGTACTGTTTGACAATCAAATTAAAAAAAAAAAAAAAAAAGTGCAAGTCTCTCAGCTTGGCAGTAAAGCGAGAAAATGTCTTTCCGAAGTTCAAAAAAAGCAGAGGAATATATCGCGGAGGCTGTAATCCGACTCGTAGCAGCAAAAAGAAAACGGCGAAACACTGTGGCGTCGACGCAGGTGATCGATAAGCGAAACGGTCAAAAAACGACGACTTCTGAAAATCCGCTGCTGCTGATGACGACGGGGTATCGGTTGAAAAAAAAAACGAAAAAAAAAACACTAGTGTAACAGTTGGGGCGTTCGAAAACGGAAACTAGGCGAGTTCTTGCAGCAGATGCCGGCACTGCTACGAAAAGCACTGCAATCGAGTATATATATATATATATATTTATAGTTTGCTGTTTTTTTAGAAAAAAAAAGAAACCAAAGACCGCAGACGGTGCAATAACAAGTCCCACAAAGCCGAAGTGAGTTTGGCACTGAGTAGGCGAGAATATCGAGCACGACTTGACAAACTTTGCAGCACTTGAGATTTTTTTTTCCCCGACCCTTTTAAAATGTCTCCGTCGCGTGAGCAGCGGAGCAAAGAAGAAAAAAAAGACAAAGAAAAAAAAAAAAAAAACAAGAACGCTACGGAAAAGTCAAAATTCAATCGTGGTCAACGTTGTCCCATGTGCAAGGAGGAGTGGGGTGGGGGGGTGGGGGTTGGGGGTTGGGGAGGTGCGGAAGGTGTCTCTGCAACCATCAAGACTGCCTTCTTGTCCCGCAGCACGCAGTGTTCATGGCTAGAACGACGCATAGGGTTTCGTTCGGGGGGAGAAGAAAAGAAAAACTGGCAGCTCGCAAAACCCGCGCGACAGGATAGCCGTAGCGATGCTAGCCGAGAGGGCCGCGTTCAGTCGTCGTCCGTGAAACGTCCCCGAAGGCAAACACTCCATTGATATTCCTCGACTATGTCTCTGAAGCCCCAGAGTTTTAAGACTTTCTGGGACATGCGTTCCCTCTTCATAAAAAAAAAAAGAAAAAAAAAGAAAATACTGTTTGAAATGTTCAACTCGTGTCGCCAGCTGTGTTGGATTTGCTCGGACTGCCGAGGAGTCTTTGGTCCCCTATTGTGTAATAACGGCAAAAAAGCTTTTCTTCTTGCTCGATTCAATGTGCTCAGATGAATTCCTCTCCGGGTTCCACTTCCCTCCCGGGGCCTTCGGTCGTCGACGTCTTCTTACCTTTTTAGTCCGACTGAATTGTTGTTGTTGTTTTTTTTTTTTAATTCCCGCCTAATTCCGTAACCAAGATATTCCGAAAAGGAGGGCGATTCACGGGTTCCTCTTCAAGTTTAGTCAATTCGCTTCCCTCCTTCTCCGTCGCTCTCCGGTATTTCCACGGAGTTGAATCCATGTTTATTTTCCACGACCGCTGAAACCCCGAGGGCCTTTGTGAATCTGAAAGAACAGCGAGAGAGAGAAAAAAAAAGGACAATAACGTCAGTGCACACAAATGACATGATTACATTTCTTTGTCCAATAGCCCCCTCGTTTGCCTGGGAATAACGCCAAGATTGCATAATTAAAAGTCGTGTTGTTTTGAGAGGGAGAAGGGAGTTACACTACATTCATGAAAATCATGTTCTGGGTTAATTAGCGTTTGACATAGAAATGAGCATTTATGTTAATGAAAACCGCGTCAAGGACGAAGGGCTGGTTATTATTCGACGGAACTGCTATTTTCCGAGTTATTTGTCAACAATCATATGGTTCATGGTTATAGTATTTTTTAAAGGTTTTTATTTGCTTCGTCATATACTGTATAAAGGGTCCTCACTATGTCTCATAGGAGGGCTGTGGGCAGTTCAGACACCCCTCCATCATGTGCATCATTTGTCGGGCAGATGTTGGTTTAAACAAGACTAAAATAGATGTATTTACTAGGGGTGGGACTCGATTAAAAATTTTGAATTAATCTCAATTAATCACATACCAATATTTGACCCAAGAAGCATTTTTTGTCAATTAAAAGAGGCTTGTGTAGCATGTGAGAGTTTTTTTCTAAATCAAAACTGTGTCGACACTGCAAGTTGGTTAACCGGATCAAAATTTGGTTAACTAGATCGAAAGTTGGTTAACCAGATGTAACTCTTTGAGAGCGTAAACATGAAACCAAATGGACCCTTGCGGGTCCATTTGGTTTCATGTTTACGCTCTCAAGAGTTATATTCATCATCTGAATTAGTCCAATTCTACGCAACTAGAGAATGTAGAAGATTAATGGTCATTTATGATCTGTATGTTTGACTGTGACATTGTTTCTGAAATCCAGCCTGGAATTGTGGACAAAAGCAAAAGAAATCTTACGTTTTGGGGTCTGTGTGGCGATTAAAATGAGTTAATTTTGTTAATCGCGTTATTGTTTCTGTGATTAATTAATCTCAATTAATCAGTTAAAGTCCCAGCCCTAGTATTTACATTATCATACTGCAACAAGATTTCAATTCTCCATCGATGATGTGCATGGTGGATGGATGTCTGAAGACTGAACTGTCCAGAGCCCTCCTAGTCCAGTAATAATGTCACTCAAACTAATGCAAAAAAAAAAAAAAAAACTCAGATGATTTTGTATTTTCAATATATCCTGAATATATCCTGAAGAAATTGCATTATTCTTTACTATAAAAGATAGTGCCAGGCTACTTCTATACTTTTATATACACACGTTGTGATGTTAAACATGCAAAAACAACTAGTGAAGCATTAATGCGTTCCGGACGCATGAAAGAGCTTCACTATTTATAGTGCAACGGTGTCAGACAGGCTACCATTATTCCTAAATTAGTAAAAGACCCAATTTCCTACGGTGAGTGATAAAACAACATAGTTAGATGTTCCTGGCTGGCAGCACATAGCCCGTCCTTTATTTTGCTTTTTTTTTTCTTTACTGGTTGGTGTTGTATAGCTCCGCCGACCCCCGCTACTGCTACTACCAACACCAAACTACTATTAACTCCCTGACAGAATTACCACGACTTTTAGAGTGATTCAGGGCTTGGCACTAACACTTGCCCGCTTGCCCGGAGCAAGTTAAAAAAAATGGTGGGGCAAGTGAAGACTGCTACCTGGTTGCCCGATCGGGCAAGTGTGCAACTTAGTGCACTATAACACAACACAAGATAAATTTGTCTTGAAGGCAGTCATTGCCCTCTGCCTCTGTGTCTTTCCCTGCTTTCTAGCTGTCCACGATTCCAGGCTGGATTTGGGAAACAAAACAGGCAAATTAACACATCAAAATGACCATTAATCTTCTACAGTGTAGACCTGGGCTAATTAAGATGATGAATTTTAACTCTTGAGAGTGTAAAAATGAAACCAAATGGACCCGCGAGGGTCCATTTGGTTTCATTTTTACGTTCTCAAGAGTTACATCTGGTTAACCAACTTAACTGGGGACCACCTGGAACCTGGGGGGCAAGTGACCATGACCTGAGGGCAAGTAGAACCTGACTTGCACTTGCACCTTAGTGTCAACCCCTGTGATTGATCATTCAGTTGCCTACTTATCACGCCAAAAGTTGTTTTAGGTTTTGTTTTATTAACAAGCGCATTAACTCGCTGCACACCTCATGAAGGCATTTAAGTGGTGACTGCACTACAAAACCCACACACTTTAGAGCTATAATTGATAAGGGGTTGACACAAAGGTCTCGGAGGCACTTGCCCATCGGGCAAGTGCAAGTCAGGTTCTACTTGTCCTCAGCTCATGGTCGCTTGCCCCCCAAAAATATATTGTACATTTTGCAGATGTAACTCTTGAGAACGTAAAAATGAAACCAAATGGACCCTTGCGGGTCCATTTGGTTTCATTTTTACACTCTCAAGAGTTAAAATTCATCATCTTAATTAGCCCAGGTCTACACAACTAGAGTAGAAGATTAATGGTCATTTTGATGTGTATGTTAATTTGCCTGTTTTGTTTCCCAAATCCAGCCTGGAATTGTGGATATCTAGAAAGCAGGGAAAGACACAGAGGCAGAGTGCAATGACTGCCTTCAAGACAAATTTATCTTGTGTTGAGTTATGGTGCACTAAGTTGCACACTTGCCCGATCGGGCAACCAGGTAGCAGTCTTCACTTGCCCCACCATTTTTTACTTGCCCCGGGCAAGCGGGCAAGTGTTAGTGTCAAGCCCTGATTCTGTAACTTTAAAATGCATTCATCAATGAATGAGCCCTGGAAACAGTGAAATGTGAAAATAAAAAAAAAACTGTATTAAAAAAATGCATTAAAAAAACTGAAACACATCATCAACACATTTCATTTTTCCCCTTAAAGTAGACACCTTAAGCTGTCTTTGGATATCATTAATTTGCACAAATTCACAACAGCGGATTTTCTATAAATTATTTTGTTACCATTGAGCCTAATGGGAGCGAGCCTAGCCTTTTCTGATAATCTGTCAGATTAGAGTTACAGGTTCAACAGCGCAATCCTTCAGTAGTCTTTATGGCCTAAAGACAGGGGCGGATTGGCACATATTTTCGCATATTTTAGTTTAATGTATAACCATTTAAAGGGCCACTTCACCACTTTTCCAACCCATCTTCATATGATAGGTCCTCACTAAATGTTCATGGTAAAACAGCACCGCTTTGCTCTACTTGGTCTGTGTATCATAGGAGACCTGCGAACAGTTCTTCCGTGCACATTATCAATGGAGCATCCCTGCTAATACTTTCTATTCCTGAAAAGTTGCAATGGGAAAAAAATGTAACGATAAAAAAAAAATGCCCACAGCCCTCCTATGAGACAAATTCAGTAGGAAAAAGGTAGTGGTCTTTTATCATGAACATAGTAATGAGGACTACTTATATGAAGATGCGTTGAGAAGTGGTGACGTGGCCCTTTAAAGTTCGGGTTGAATGAATTAGGGTAGCAATCCCACTTTCTAGGAGTCAGTGAAGAAAAAAAAAGAAGCTTAATGGCTCGACCCCAAACATGGCGTAATATTTGTTTACAGTGTAACCCTCCATATTTTTGATCTCCAGTATTACGACTACACACCGTAATAGCCGACCACAGCTTTTCTTTTAGGGGATATAACTACTGGACTCATTTGTTATTTCCAATACTAAGTTCAATCCTAGAGCCATTCCTATGTTTTAGGGGTTTCATGTCATACCTTTAGGCTTGGGGATTCAACCTTGCTCGTTATAATGCTCTGACAGAGAACAACAAGAATTGTCTAAGTAATATTCATATTCCTCAACAATGTACGGGCATAAGGACAACTGTTGACTACAAAACAAATGGTTTGAAAGCCAAATGAGGACAGCCGGGTGCATTCTACAACCAGCTCCAGTGCATACAGGTCCTTCTCAATGAATTAGAATATTGTGTAAAGGTTCTTCAATAATATCACTAAAAAAGTGAAACATTCATATATTCTCAATCCATTGTTCATTAAACAAAGTACTTATAAAAACGTTTTTTTGTTTGTTTTAACATTGATGATCAATGGCGTACAGCACATGAAAACCCCAAAATCCTATACCTCATTGAATCCGAATATTTTACGAGACCACTAAAAATACATATGTTTTTAAACAAGAAATGTTGCACTATCTGAAAAGCATATTAATGTATGCAGTTACTTTGCCTGGGCTATTTGTGAGTATTTGATCAATGGGATGTGGAGGGCGTGGAGGTGATCAGACTTTGGCACTAGGGGTGTGCTGAAATATCGTTATCGTGATAATATTGTATACTTCCTCCCGCAATAAATATTGTGATATTTGCTGAGGAATAATTCCGGGAGGAAAAACGGGTTGCCGAACTAAAATGTTAAATGACTTCCATAGCTGCTTGCAAAAAAAAAAAAAAAAAAAAAAAAAAAAAAAAAAAAAACAAGATAAAAACATGAGAATCAGTTGAGACAGATACACGCGAAGATTAATAAATCTGATTTGTACCTTTTAGTGTTTTATTCATTCATGTATTGGTTTTAGTTTTCGTTTTCCAGCTGCAGTTACAGTATCATGATATATTGTTGATGAATTTCATCAATATATTGATATCGCAAATATCGCAATATATCAAATATCATGATATATTCATTATCGAAGGCCTATCGCCGCCTATATCGTATCGTGAGACACCAATATCGTCCCAGCCCTATTTGGCACTGTTGAGGTGCTATGGAAGCCCAGGTTTCTTTGATAGCAGACATAAATTAATTTGTATTGTTCAGTCATTGTGTCCCACACCTTCCTTTTGACAATACAATCCATATTCTCTGTGGGGTTCAAGTGAGGACAGTTGGTTGGTCAGTAGTAATACCATGGTCAGTACAGCAGCTAATACGAGTGGGTAGGTGCCAAATCGAGCTGGAAAGAAAAATTAGCATCTCCATGAAGCTTGTGAACATACTGAAGCACAATGTACTCTAAAAAGATGGCGGTGTTTAAACTGTCAGACGATCGACACCAGCCGATAACACAGCCAAAATTATGCGTTTTGCCATGTCCCGTCTCAACACAGCAATCTAAAATGATATTTTAGCACTGTGGGGTTTTGTACAATTCCAGCAGCATTTGGCATTTGGCACCTGCCCACAGAGCCAAAACTACACTGATGATTTTTATACGATATTTTAAATCATTGAGATGCACCTATACATACACACACTTTGCACAACAACCACACCCACTCCCCCCGGGTGGAACTAGAGGTGATGCACTCAAAAGTCGGCTAGACTTTTATTAGTTCGGACCCGTTTGGTAGCTTCGGACCCGTTTGGTAGCTCAGGCATCTGGTCAGGATGCCTCTCAAGACTAATTAGGCGCAGAACGGCGGGGTTACGTCGACTCACTGGCCTTGGACCGCTGCTCCTGCGACCCGACTACACATAAGTGGTTGAAGATGAATGGATGGATGGTTTTTAGCTGATCGATCACAGAACGACAGGCTGTGTATAGGGCAAGGTGATTTCATTTGTGGCCGTAATAAAAATTGAATTTGCCAGTCGAATGCAGTCAATCAATAATAATTAGGGTAGGTGTGGTATTATCATTATTACTATTGTTGAGTCATAACAGTCCACCTCTGTTTGCTGTCATTTTTAATGGTCTCTCACGTTGTTCCTCATCAACAACTCAACACTACACCGGCATCTTGTAACTGCTATTTCAGTGCTTCCCAAAAGTGGGGTCCCGGTCCCAGTCCCCCCCCAGGCGGTCCTTGAGGAAGTTCCAGGGGGTCCCCAGTTAAACCAACACACAACACAATGCAACCAAATGGGCCCTAATAAGTCCATTTGCTTCCATTTTAAGTGATTTAACAATAGGCCTATACATCATGGGTCCAAGACATAGAAATGCCATTAAATGGGGGCATGTAGACTAATTAGGGGGTCCTTGAAAGGAAAATGGTTGAAAATCACTGCTAGAGCCGTGAACATCTGCTCTTGTAGGGGTCCCTAGATTTTCTAATGGAGGTCCGCGGGCTGATTAGTGTCATTTTGGGAGTGCTTGACCTGAAAGGGTTTGAGAACCACTGGCCTAATGCATGAAAAAACTGGGGGTCCTTGAAATTGGGTTGAGAATAGACATTTTAAAAAATCTTCTCTCACAGGGGTCCCTGCATATATTTTCAAATGGTGCACGAGTCTAATTGGAGTGGATTTTGGGTGGTCCTTGACGTGAGCTTTACCAGCTCGTTCTATTATTATTATGGTATGTGCCTTATTCTTCGTATCATAGCGTTAGCTATCAGAGCTTTAGAGCATAGACAGGGCTGCGCCAACTCCGTTCACTTCACGGGACCCGTCTACATAGACATCCTATGAGAACGGGGACCGCGAACAGGGACAACAGGAAGCGACAGAATGCATTCGAGCCTATGGGGGTTCGCGCGAGTACTTGTACCACGTGACCCAGGCCGTTTTCTGGCCCCCTCAATGTCTCTTCGACTACACGGCTGTCCCTCTATCCTCTCCTCTCCCACCTCCTCTCTGCTGCAAATTAAATGCGCGAGACGTTAGCCTGCCCAAAGCCGTAGGTAGAGTGAGACAGACTTGTGACAACTCCGTTCACTTTCATGGGCTCAGCCCAATGGCGACTCTTCAACATAGATTCCTATTGAATGGGGACAACGAATGGAGACAGCCGGATTAAGTCACAGAATGCATTGGAGTCTATGGGCTCGTGCGAGTGCATGAACCACGTGACCAGGCCGTTTTCTCCCACCCCTCAATGTCGCAACTCTTCTACTAAATGGCCACTGAGCCTGCCTATGTGGCTAGCACGGCTAACAAACATATCCAACACCAAGTTAGCCCCCGTAGCTAGCGAGAAGAAGGCTCATTTGGGAGACGTTATTGCGAAATGCCATTATGCGAACCGTAACGGCGCCCTTCATTAAAAACAGGCTAGAGGGACAGACAGGCAGGCAACGCGAGCAACCTTTAGGCTACAAAGGAGAGGTGATTAGGTGCAGATGTATCTGTCCCCCCTTCCCTTCCCTTCCACCACCGGAGCCGTGTAGTACAAGGGTTGCGACATCGAGGGGGCAGAAAACAGCGCTCGCGCGCTGTTCGTGCAGCC
>CM076965.1:64507194-64547194 GCA_039105355.1 Benthosema pterotum
ACACGCCGATAGGAAACACGTTGCCGATGCGAACAGGCAAACGAGGGCATGCATGTTCTGTCGGCGAACGCATTCCTTGCCACAGCCTCATGGTTATTCTTCATCAGGCCTGTCTGTGCCGGTCTCTTTTTTTATACAAAAGCCCTTGAGATTTTCTTTCCTGGGCAAGTTAAGCTTGATGTCAATCAAGCTCCTGAATGGGCAATTAAGACACCGCTGGGTTGCAGTTCTGCAACCCAGAACACATACGGAGAGGAACAGTGGAGGAGCGGATTCGCCGGATGTTTCTCCCGTGAACCAGGGGCGGATCTAGGCATGGGCATAGGGGGGGCAATGCCCGCTTAAATGCCCCGACTGCCCAGCCAAACATGATGGCGTGCAAACAACCAAAATTTCAAAGATATTTCAAATGAAAGTGCTTACTGTATTATTAAAATGATTTGAAACACTACTACTGCTGCTAACCAACTACGATTGTGGCACCACTAAACCAACAGATGAAATGCTGTTGGATTAGTGAAACAGAAAACTCTCTGAGTCAGACCTTTGGCTTTATGCATGCTGCGTGTCTGTTGCAACTTCAACAACAACTGATGTATTATTGATGCTTTACTTGCCTAATAACCTAAAATGGTATGGGGGCGACTTCATCGCCCGTGGCGCGAAGCGACACGGGCGATGATGCCGCCCCCCTTATTCCATTTTCTCCTGCCGCCCTCCAATTGGGAAATGTTAGATCCGTCTCTGCCGTGAACAGAGCAGCTAAGGCCATATTTAAAGCATCGCATTGTGATCATTGCCACGCAGGGGTCATTTGGCACAAAGGTTCTTTTGTGCAAACCACAAAAGAACCTTACGCCAGCTTGAATTCATGAATCATTACACATGCTATTTCGATGCAGCGATGAGCAGTGTACTCATTATTTATTACTCCATAGAAAAGTAATAATATTACATGGCATAATACTTGGAATCAAGAGTAATAATATCACATATTACTTTTATATTGCTTTAGCCTACCCACCCACTAAGAACAACGTAATCTGCTTAACCCTAGAAGGCCCAGATATATTTCTACTTGAAAAAAAATGACTAATGATCTATTAGAAAACATTTTTGTGAAAAAGTATTTTATTTATGCAAAGCATTAATTATTAAAAATAATTATAATACATTGAATTGGATACTTTACTTACTTTTATTAGGGTTAAAGGCTAAATAACCAATTACATACTAAACAATGAACATCAACCATGATACTTAAGTGAAACAACAACAAAACGTAATGATAAATTTTTTTTTAATCAATTAAAATAGCAACACTGAGCTTAATCAGCTTCCTTTAGAGCTGTATACAATAGTTGAATATTATTAAATATTGATAATATGAACGGAAGTATTCTGCTTCAAATGTGGAACTCATATTTCAAAGAGCCAACTTTCCATTTGGAAAGGGACATTTTAGACCATCGCACAGGATATGGCCAATTTGTCTGCTGTTTAGGTCCCTATAGGTAACTGCTCTGAGCTGTGGAATATACTAGTATACACTGATTTGACCAAACATGCCATCTGAGATAAGGAATAGGAGATACAGGCAATTGAAAGAAATGTATATAGCCTAATGGATGTCTATGGGCATGATGCATGATCCTGCAGGGCCTGACACTAACACTTGCAAAAAAAATGGTGGGGCAAGTGAAGACTGCTACATGGTTGCCCGATCGGGCAAGTGTGCAACAACAGTGCACTATAACACAACACAAGATAAATTTGTCTTGAAGGCAGTCATTGCACTCTGCCTCTGTGTCTTTCCCTGCTTTCTAGCTATCCACAATTCCAGGCTGGATTTGGGAAACAAAAAAGGCAAATGAACGCATCAAAATGACCATTGATCTTCTACAGTGTAAACCTGGGCTAATTAAGATGATGAATTTTAACTCTTGAGAGTGTAAAAATGAAACCAAATGGACCCGCAAGGGTCCATTTGGTTTCATTTTTACGTTCTCAAGAGTTACATCTGGTTAACCAACTTAACTGGGGACCACCTGGAACCTGGGGGGCAAGTGACCATGACCTGAGGGCAAGTAGAACCTGACTTGCACTTGCCCGATGGGCAAGTGCCTCGGAGAGCTTAGTGTCAACCCCTGTCCTGCCCAACATGAGTGATCCCATTGGCCAATATATTTATTAAAGGTAGGGGAAGTGATTTCACTTTTATCAGATATCACCCCCCCAAAAAACATTTTTTCTGTTAAAATGCTCTATTATAAGGTGTGCAGACCATATATGGAGTTTCCCCCTCCCCCACATTAGCAGAGGAGCTAATAAAAGTTCCCCGGGTGGAGGGTGAATTCTCCTCCAATCAGGATGGAGCAGCAGGTTCACATAGTGTAGCTACTCTTGGGCGCCCCTAGTGCACCAGGCTGGTACTACACCATGAATTTCAAATCACTTCCCTTAGCTTTAAGTTTTGGGATCAAATCAAACAAAAAAAAATGTGTTTAAAGGTACAATCAGAGATTTCAATTAATTACATTTTTTTTCTTCTTATATTATATACAGTATATGGTTTCAGTATATACAGTATAGTTTCAGTATATCCATACTAAAATTAAGGAGTTGTCTGTCCGAATGAATGTCTGAAACAGGCATAAGTCGTCACTGACTACAGCAATCATTCTGAGTTTTCACATGCTCATTGAACATAACATTAGGAAGAGACTAACGAAGCCCTTTTCTGGAAAAAAACAATTGTTAATTAATAATTAATCGGCAACGTCCGAACGCCCCCTAAAGTCACGCATCACATCACGGGCACCGTTTTCGGTGTAACCCCACTGTCATGCGGAGTCGTTGCTGGAGGAGCGGTGTTGTCGGAGGAGGAGAACGCTGCCACAATGTGGATTTACGATACGCCGGGAAGGAAGCGTGTTCAAACTGGACAGTTGTTTGTTTGCCATGTCGCTTTTCAGTTTTCACTCGCATGTTCAAGTGGCGGGCAGCAGCAGCAGCAGCAGCCCCACCATGATGATAAGTTACGGAGGGTAACACAACTCTTGCGTCATGGAAACGACAGCAGGCGCATTTCTTTCCCTGGCCACCTCGCAAACGAAAACGGCCCATCTACAATCGCACGCGACCGCTTTTCTGTTTATTATATGATGTTGAGTTGTACAACAGCAGGGACATGCTGCGATGCGTGTGTGCGTGAGGGAGGGTCGGCGATTCGTTGTAGTCATTGTGCTCGAGGAAATGCGAGGCTGCATGGAGGATCGGCAATTCGTTGTATGTCTCAGTCGTGTCTATGCGACAGTCAGCGCTGTTATAATCATGGTGGATTATATCGTTATATTCTATTTTGGTGTCGAACGTCGCAACACTTAGGGGAAGATCGAGCGTGCCGCGGTGGGTGGAAAAGGGTTTGAGAGAGAGAGAGATGGGCCGGGCTGTGTGCCATGATGGCGAACTGCCTGTACATGTCTATGGAGTTGTCGCAACTCTGTCTACTGTCTGTAACACTCTGGCCGCTCAAGGGCATGCAGAGTCAACGTTGCGACATCAATGGCATGTAGAGTCACAGTTGCGACATTGGGGGGTCAGAAACTGAGCGCTCGAGCGCTGTTCGTGCAGCCTGAATAGGCTACGTCCTACTGCTCCTCAAACACCGTGTCGAGTAGGCTAAAGCAGCCGACACGCCGCGAGTCGAGGTTATGTTTTATTTTCTTCATTGACTATGTCCCGGGGACCACCAGTGGTCCTTCAGAGGGCTCCACGTGGTCCCCAACTACATGATGGAAAGTTGGTTAACCACACGTAAACGTTTGCCAGCGGATATAAGCCTCCATTTGGTTACCAACTTTACCAAATGTCCCATCATTTAGCTGGGGACCACCTGGAGCCCTCTCAAGGAAAAGGGATAATCCCCGAAGCACTGCATATAACGATAGGCCATTAGAAATGTCTATTGTTCTCCACTGGACGTCAATTACAGTAAAACTGGACAACGCCAGAGTGTGAAGTCAAGTCTTTTGAAAGCGTTGTATTAATGCACTTCATTCTATCATTGTTGTTTATATATTAAAGCTGGGGTGGTGGACCCGCCACTCTCAAGAGTTAAAATATCCATCATGCGAATTAGTCCAAATCTACACAACTGGAAGATTAATGGCCATGGACAGAAGCAAAAGAAATCTTTAGTTTTGGGGTCTGTGGGTCTACAAATATCCTCAATTGGTGGTCCACGGTGTTTTATCTTTGATATCTTTGATATAAAAATAGGTTACTGTACAACACATTAAAAGGTACCCAGAAAGCATCAGGACCCCTTAGGGATTGTTCAATTTGGTGGTCCCTGGAAACACAAGCACACAGCGTGCGGCACTTTGATATGGATGGGCTACTGAGTGTGTGTGTGTGTGTGTGTGTGTGTGTGTGTGTGTGTGTGTGTGTGTGTCCACTTTCTAAACCAGTGGTTTCATGATGTTCACACAAAAACACCTACTTAAATGCAACAAAAACATTTATCACCAGTTAACTGCACCTTGCTTTGCTATCACTGCTTCCCCTTTTCCCCTGATCAAGTACAACTACAGCAGTACTCCATCAAAATACTTACATTATTGTTATTGATATTAAATCACATTAACCACACTCTAGATCATTTGGTGTTCATATATTCACAACGGGTAAGGTCCTAGTCATACTAAAAACAGGGAGATGTCTGTCCGAATGAATGTCTGAAACACAAATATCTCCGCGATGGCTCCAGCCATTGCTGTAAGTTTTCACACAGCCGTTCACCATAATGTCATGAAGAGACTGACGGAGCCCTTTTGCCAAATTAACACACCGTTGATTTATAATGAATTTATTTGTGCATCCCATTAGCTTTATATGCGGGAAGCGACCCGCCCCCTATCACACACGTCACACCGACCCAACATGGACCAACATGGAATTATCATTGCGCATGGAGACGAGTGAGACGCTAGCGCAATGGACACGAGTGAGACGCGAGCGCAACGACTACAACGAATCGCTCACCCTCGCTCAACGCCTTGCCTTGCCTGCTCTGCTGCTCAACCAAGGAAAAAAAACATCCTCGATTATTATCTGCCTCGCGCCGGGGGAAAGAGCTCTGTCGCCGGGGGAAAGTCCACTCATTCCCCCGTCTCTCTCTCTGCTCTGTGGCCGGGGGAAAGAGCTCTGTCGCCGGGGGAAAGTCCAATCATTCCCCCGTCTCTCTCTCTGCTCTGTGGCCGGGGGAAAGAGCTCTGTCGCCGGGGGAAAGTCCACTCATTCCCCCGTCTCTCTCTCTGCTCTGTTGCCGGGGAAAGAGCTCTGTCACCGGACGTCACACCGACCCAACATGGAATATCATTGCGGGGAAACGAGTGAGACGCGAGCGCAACGACTACAACGAATCGCTGAATAGTAGAGACGTGCATAATGCCTTAAAACAGTGGTTCTCAACCAGTGATCCACGTGGTCCCTGAGAGGATTCCTGGAGGTCCTCAGGCTACATGATGGAAATTTGCTTAACCAGATAACTCTTTGGCAGTGTAAAGCATCTGAATTAGCCCAAGTCTACACGACTACAGAATGTAGATTATTAGTCATTTTGGTCGCGTGCGTGCGTGCGTGCGGGGGGGGGGGGCGACAAGTTGTTGTGTGTTTGTGTGGGGGGATCGTGCGACACTGTGAGTGTGTGTGGGTGTGTGTGTGTGTGTTACTAAGACTCACCACCCTCCACTTTCTAAACCAGTGGTTTCATGATGTTCACACAAACACCTACATTAATGCTACAAAAATATGTTGCATTAAAGTGTACCTTGCTTTGCTATGACTGCTTCCCCTTTTCCCATGATCAAGTATCCACAACTACAGCAGTACTTCATCAAAATACTTACATTATTGGTATTGATATTAGGCTAAATCACATTAACACACTGTAGATCATTTGGTGTTCATATATTCACAACGGGTAAGGTCCTAGTAGTATATAGTTTGGGGCTTTTTGGGAGGAAAAGCTTTTTCGTCCAATCTCGATGAGAGGGGACCCTCCTCCAATCATGATCTGGGAGGGGGGGGCCTTGGTGCAGGTGCTGTTGGCCTGTTATACACACGCAGCAGAGTGTGTGCATGTGCACATCTTGTTACGGACCTTGTTTTTGTCCAGGACACATTGTTGCCATGATTCGATGTATGTTAAGCACAAATTATGTACCGTAAATAAATTTACCCGATTGGCTGCACTCATCTCATCCTGCGAACGCCGGGTAAAATTCTAATCTAATTCTAATCAGTGACAAACAATTATATTAGTACAATACATGTTTCATCCTGTTAAAAACGACACAGATACCTGCCTTTGTCTGACATTATGCTAACCCAGATAGCAAAGTGCATTGATTCAACCAAAATTCAACGTTGAATCAATGCATTTTGCATTGATTCAACCAAAATTCAACGTTGAATCAATACATTTTGCTATCTGGGAAATGGTGGACACGCTACATTCCTCATTGATTTCGTACACGTTTGGGCATGATGGAGACACTTTTCTCAAGAACAATATTCCTTTTGATAGGATAGGCCACACACTTTTTTGACTTGAGAGCTACTTTCAAAATGAGCGGCTCAGCAAGATCTACACATCAAAAATGTGATCCATCCATTGTGTTCCATTACTGAAAAGCCATTTCAAGGCCCCCTAGAAAGTTTGAGCTTTGAAGTAGTGGTCATGGTGTTACTTAATGTTAAAGCGTTTAAGAATAATGCACTTATAATGAAAAATGGAGGGTGAGAATTGGAAGGTTTTCTTGTATATGCTACTACTGACGTTTGAAAACAGTATTTGAGGTTTGAGTTGACAGTTCATGATGTTGGGTTTAATTATGTAATTCAGATGTCTAAATATAATTTAACTCTTGAGAGCGCTAAAATGAAACCAAATGGACCCTTACAGGTCCATTTGGTTTCATTTTAAACCAAATGGACGAGCAGTGGCGTTGATAGGTGGGGAAAAGTTAGACAATTTTAGGGGGGGGCCTGCATCTACTGGAATAGATCACCTCATCATCACATCATCTACCTTTTGGGCAGCCCTGGTATAGGCACTAATGTTGACGGAATTTCATGTTGGACTTGTAGTCTAGCCTACCTGCCAGCCCACAGAGCCCTGTTGTGATCCGCACATGTTGAGCACACCCAGGTTTTATGTTAGAAATGTTCAGTATGGGCTCCATTTTTATCACCCACTAAAGCCCTTATGCCTAACTTCTTTGCCTTTTTTAATATTTCAAAAAAACTTTTGCAATATTTAATATCAGAAAACCTAATCAGATCCATAGTATGTATTTGTAAAGTGAAAGATCTGAAACGTATATTGTATAATTATGTGATTTCTAAGAATTATACAATTCAAAAAAGATGCAAGATCCATAGTATTATTTTTTTTTTGTAAAGAGAAACATGTATAATTTTGTAATTTATAAGAATAATATATGACATGCAAAACAGATATAAGATTGTATTTTTTTCTAGTAGCTTGCACAATTTTTGTAAATTTTAGCCCAATAACTGTTCTATTTTTTTCCCCGAAACCAATGCTTGGCATTCAAAATTCAGCATCATGAAAACTCCCTAGTTAGACATATCACATGCTACCTATAAAGCATGATGACATTTTGACTTAATGGTATGGTCACATACTGAATAACACCAATTATGAAAATTGCTCAACATTATGCAAGCAGTTTCTACATGCTGGGGGACCCATACTCGCCATTTCTAATATGCTCAACATGCCTGGGTTCACATTCTGGCAAATGGACTATTTGCGGGGAATAGAGAGAGGAAAAAAATACACTGTATGATGCCATCAAAATGACTGGTTGTTGTTGAAGTTGCAACAGACACGCAGCATGCATAAAGCTAAAGGTCTGACTCAGAGAGTTTTCTGTTTTCAATGATGAAATGCTGTTGGTTTAGTGGTGACACAGCTGTAGTTAGTAGCAGTAGTAGTGTTTCAAATCATTTTTAATATAAGCACTTTAATTTGAAATATCTTGGGTTGTTTTGCATGGCATCGTGTTTGGGGGGGCAGACTGGGCATTTAGGGGGGCATTGCCCCCCCATGCCTAGATCCGCCCCTGAATTATTACTCAGGATTATTTATTCATGTTGCAACAGCCAGTGATCTCTCGAGCTGTCACACACACTCACTCACCAACAACCAAGCTGTGATTTGCAATTTCCTTGATGGCCACAAGGAGTCAGAGTCGCACCAGAAACATGTTGATGGTGGCTGAGTGGAACACGGAGACAGACAGCATATCAACTGCACAATAATACACAGCATTCTTCTTTTTTTTTTTTTTCTTTTTTTTTTACATGGCTGTAAAAAAATGTTCAACTCTCACTTTCCGTGTATATAGCCTACAGTATGTTTTTAAACCGGGGGGTGCCCACACTTTTTTGACTTGAGAGCTAGCCTACTTTCAAAATGAGCGGCTCAACAAGATCTACACATCAAAATGTGATTATTCCATTACTGAAAATCCATTTCAAGGCTCCCCTAGAAAGTTTAGTTATAGTGTTTGTTGAGCGTTGCAGCACCAACGCGTGTAACCAGAAATATATGAGGTGAAGATATAAATATACGGAGGAACTATACTTAAATAAATAACACACGGGGAGGCATCAGCTATGTGGCTGGAACTCTGTTGAGTGTCGACAAACGACGCATCAACTGAGCAGATTTATTCAACACTTAAATACAGGGCATAATCACTTCCTGTTCCCGCGTCACTTCACAATAAGAGTCTATCGAGTCCATTATAAATAAATATGCAATTAAGATCACATATGTCAACACCCCCACTTGATCTTACATTGGATATTTCCACACATATCTTTAGCTATATACAGTACACATTTTTTTTTCCTTTGTCCTTTTCTCAATATAATAAAACTCATTTCATAAAGTGCATCTCTTTCAGCATTCTTTAGCTCAAACTTCTCAATAATACATTTCAGTGCCTAAATTTTTCACAATACACATGTCTCTCAATTTAGCAGTTGCAATCACATTTCATTACTCATTTAAATTAAATACATATTCTTCAGTGCATATAATCCAGGACTCACTTTTCAAATCTTCAATAAATAGCAGTGAATCAGTATCAAATCTTACTCAATAAATACCAGTGAATCATTTTCAGTCTAAATCAGTTCAGAATACAAATGAACACATAGTTTTCTTTCTGGTTCTCTTTTTCTTGAACATAGCTTGGTTTTGAATAGTTTCAGTTAAACAATCATGATGCATTTCATTTCTTTCCCCCACTGCATTTATGCTCTCGGGTTCAACCCCCACTGTTTTCTTGCTCTCTGCCCGTCTGTCGACATACAACTTGTAACCAAAACAGTAGTCCATGTTCACTCCAACTGGTTCTGCATTCATAGACACATAGTCACTCAGATAGCTTGGCTTCCTTCTCTCTCTAGAAGGGTAACGAGTAGCCCCATTTTCAGCTTGGCCCTCATCTGACTGCACCTGGGTTTCTTGAGATACATCTGTCTGCACAATCTGGTTTTCCTGGGGTGTAGGAACTACAGCCTCGTAAACATGCTGCTTAACTTGCCCTGGTGGTTGCAGGACTCGTGATGGAGGATTTCTCTTAGACCTATTCCTCCATTTTGGCATATTAATATAATCATCATAATACACAGGCATTTCAATCTTTTGCTCTGCAATGGGTTGAGTCACACTCCCAAACTTGTGCGTCTGCACTTCACTTTTAGCCATACACTTCTGTTCGTTCACTGTGTTCAAATAATACAATCTGTTACACATATAAATGTTAAATCTCCTGCCATCTCTGCACTTCAGAACGTTATTACCTTTCTGGAATATCACTGTGGCACCTCGGTCTGTTGCTGCTTGAACCGAAAAGATGTCCTTTGCAAACTCGGGAATGTAGAGCGCTCGTCTCAAGGTGGTTGTGTGCTGCTGCCCTCTGCTGTCAATCAGCACCACCTTCGCGTCTCCTCTTCGCTCAGCCATCCCACTGCATCTCGTCCCATCAGCCAACTCCATGGAATGTTCCGTTGGCTGGAAACTCTCGTCAAACTTTGTGAACTTTGTAATGTCTGTAATGATGTGGGACGTCGCTCCCGTGTCCACCACCAGACCCATCCGTTTCACGCGATGTCCTCGTCCTGCTCGTCGAGTCTCGCCTCCACACTCACTCACACAGAATGAGTAGTCGTTGTTGTGGTTCTTCTCTGGCGCTCTCTGCGCTTCATCTCGCTGCCGTCGTCTCTTTCTGCAGACTGCATACAGGTGTGTAGAACTCTGGCATGTGTTGCACCACCGCTGGCGATTGCACATTATGGCTATGTGCCCTCTAACGCCGCATCTGTAGCAGATCACACCCGCAGTCCCTCGTCGCCGGTCACCCACACTCTCTCGCCGGCCACCTGCACTCTCTCGCCGGCCACCTGCACTCTCTCGCCGGCCACCTGCACTCTCTCGCCGGCCACCTGCACTCTCTCGTCGGCCACCTGCACTCTCTCGCCGGCCACCTGCACTCTCTCGTCGGCCACCTGCAGTCGCCGTCTGTGGCCGGTCACCAGCACTCTCTCGCCGGCCTCCCGCACTCTCTCGCGGGTCACCTGTACTCTCTCGCCGCCGTCGCTGGCTCTGTACCTGGGGCGTCGTCTTCATGGCGTTGTCCAGCCCCGTCGATGCTTCTGCTGCTTCCTTATCAGGCTGTTGCTTCACCTTGGGCTGCAGGCTCTTCAGGTCGTCGTCCTGCTCCTGCCCCGTCAATGCTGCTGCCGCTCTCGTATCATCTTTGGCTGCATAAAAGTCTCTCAATATACGCATTGCCTTGCGTCCGTCATCTGTCGCTTCTCGTGAAATGAGCGACAGGCTCTTCTTGTCCAAACACTGGATCAACTCTGCATACGCCATGGCGTTCTTCTCTTTGTCAACCACGCCATCTTCATCAATAATTGTTTTCTTCAATCCTTTCAGTAACAAATGTCCCATAAATCTCATCTCCCATAACGAATACCTTGCACTGTCTCCGTCGAAGCATAACGAAGCAGTCCTCATGGTTCCTCTCTCCTGTTAGCTCTCGAAACTAGCCAACAAACAAACTTTTCAAACTTTCCACCTCGTAAATAATTCTGGTCTTACTGGGCCCATAACCTGTTGAGCGATGCTGCAACAAGTGCGTGTAACCAGAAATATATGAGGTGAAGATATAAATATACGGAGGAACTATACTTAAATAAATAACACACGGGGAGGCATCAGCTATGTGGCTGGAACTCTGTTGAGTGTCGACAAACGACGCATCGACTGAGCAGATTTATTCAACACTTAAATACAGGGCATAATCACTTCCTGTTCCCGCGTCACTTCACAATAAGAGTCTATCGAGTCCATTATAAATAAATATGCAATTAAGATCACATATGTCAACAGTGTTTAAGAATAATGCGCTTAAAATGAAAAATAGAGGGAGAGAATTGGAAGGTTTTCTTGTATACGCTACTACTAACGTTTGAGAACAGTATTTGGGGTTTGAGTTGACAGTTTGTTATGTTGAGTTTAGTCTCTTGCACCCCAAAAACTTGCACCCCAAAGAACTTTCACGCTTTTGTCCACAACTGGGAAAGAGAACTGGCAAAACATTGGTCAAAATAACAGTTATTCTCCATTTTCTAATTGCGTGGACTCTTGAGAGTGCAACTCTTGAGAGCATTAAAACGAAACCAAATGGACCCTTCCGAGCCCATTTGGTTTCATTTTAATGCTCTCAAGAGTTACAGATGTATGAGGACTGCCGTGATCTACCTGCACGGTCTGTGTGATCTACTGGTAGATCACCATCTACCTTTTGGGCACCCCTGTTTTCAAATGCTCTGTAAAGTTGAAACCCCTCTTTGCCTTGCCCACTGAAGAAGAAGGAAGAAAAGGAAGGAAGAGGAAGAAAACAGGACAATAATAATAAAGTGTTTTTCAACCTTATTTTTGATGCCAGGGCCCACTATTTATTCAGCCACAGATCACCATTTGAGGACACTTTAGCCCACAGACCCCAAAACTAAAGATTTCTTTCGCTTTTGTCCACAATACCAGACTGGATTTGTGGAAACAAAACAGTCAAGGATACATTAATCTTCTACATCCTTTAGTTGTGTAGGTGACTTGGGCTAATTCACATGAGGAATATTTTAACTCTTGAGAGTGTAAAAATGAAACCAAATGGACCCGCAAGGCAGATTGCTGTGTGTGCACTAGCATTTTGGCATGGGGCGGACAGATCAAAATTTGGAAATGAAATATGTAATGGCCAAATATGGAGCGTGTCTTTGGTGTACAGTTTTTGATGAGTTCACATCAACATATGGCAGGGGTGGGCAATTATTTTTTTCCCCCAAGGGGCCAAATGAGAAATATAAAATATTGTGGAGGGCCAAGACTAAAGGCTGAACTAAAGTCTGTGTAATATTCATTTAATTTCAAGATAAAAGCAAGCGTAAGACCAACAATTTTGACACCAGGGTCCACTATTTATGACATTTTAGCCCCATGCACAGTCCACAATACCAGGCTGGATTTTACAAACAAAACAGAATATTGGGGATATTTTTATATTCTCTAGTTGTGTAGACTATAGGGCTAATTCAGATGATGAATATTTTAACTCTTGAGAGTGTATATATGAAACCAAATGGACCCGCCAGGGTCCATTTGGTTTCATTTTTACGCTCTCAAAGAGTTACATCTGGTTAACTTTCCATATTTAATTGGACCTCTCTCAAGGCAGAACAGAGAGGAACGCCCGCACACTGTTTATATGCTCCAAAACACACGTTTTATTTGGTTCTGGCAACAACTGCAACGTTTCGACCCTAAGGTCTTCGTCAGGCAAATATTGGAAAGGCAGACAAGGAAGCTGTTTTGTAGAAAGCCACTAATCAGTTGTGAAATTAACGCGGCACCTGGGAGTTGGGAGGCTCCCAAATAATTACCATCTTTCAATCAAACCTGGGCAGAAAACAAACTCTTATTCACACAACAATTCTCTCAAGGACCACTGGTGGTCCCCGGGGCCGGTCAAAGTCCGCCAAAGGGCCCCGTTTGCCCCCCCCCCCCGGGCTGCATAATGCCCAGGTATGACATATGGAATGTCATGAGTGCAGGGGTGGACTGGGAGCTCAAAACGTACCGGGCAATTTTGTCTCAGAGCGGCCCTCAGAGCGGCCCTCTGAATCTTTGTGGGGGCTCCGGGGCCTGAGCCCCCATGAGAATTTAAGACATAAGGGGCTCTGGGGCTCGGGCTAACTAAAATTAGTTAGTTAGTTTTAGTTAACTATAAAAACCCTGCAATAGGCAGTCTCATTTGAAGAGGACAGAGGGCCGCCAGCACTGATTCGTGGGCCGGTTTTGTGCAGATTTTTTTTTTTAAATTAAAACACGACATTAACGGCCCCCGGGGGGTCGACCCACCGGGAAAATGCCCTGTATGCCAGACTGTCAGTCCACCCCTGCATGAGTGTGTGCAGTGTTTGATGAGGAGGGCCGTCTAATAGAGATGAACATGACAGGCATCGGTCAAAAGGGACGCATCGAAGAGGATGGACGCGTGGCGAAACGGGCGATTAAGGAAGGATTAGCCTGGTCTAGCCCTCAATGATTTTGGCCTTGGGGGGGCGGGGTGTCGTGGGATCCACACGGCGGAAGTGCTGCGCTCTGATTTGATCTCACTAACGTGTCGTCATCCCCGGCCCCTCCCGCGCCCGTCCACTGCTGTTCTACGTCACATCATTTAGAGCGACGCCCACCCCGGAAGGTTCACTCCCACTTGAAGGCCACTTTCCAACGTGCGTTAGTCCAGGCTTTCCGTTTTCGCGCAAGGCGAACGAAAATGAAAGCCTGGGTGTCGAGGCTAAATAGAGATGAACATGACAGGCATCGGTCAAAAGGGACGCATCGAAGAGGATGGACGCGTGGCGATTAAGGAAGGATGTAACGTCAGAAGCTGTCAGCTCCATTTATGGAGATAGGTCTAACAAATCCCTCCCAACCCACGGCATCATAGGCCCGAAAAGACAAATGAAAATGTAGCCGAGCAAAGATTCAAAATGTCATTTGATACAAATAAAGTTATGTAATGCTCAAGGTCCCGACTTGATAGCGAAACGCGGTTGCAGCTGTCTAGCGTTTGATAATATAGCAGTGTTTAATCTGGCTATAATCTAACAGCGGACTCTCTGGTGTGCTAGGCAGCATCACATCAGTATGCTAGAGGAATAAGGGTAGAAATTGTCTTGATAATATTTGTCTGGAAATTCCAGCCTGCATCTCTCTTGCCTCTGTGTGCTTCAGAGTTGAAAGTCATGCCTTTGGTGTGTGACTCACGGTGACAGTGTCCTACATCACTAGATCACAATTAAACGTTTCCATCACGTCAACAGGGGCGGATCTAGGCATGGGCATGGGGGGCAATGCAATGCCCCCCTAAATGCCCTGACTGGCCCCACCAAACATGATGGCATGCCATCAACCCAAATTTGAAAGATATTTCAAATTAAAGTGCTTATAATTAAAATGATGTGAAACACTACTACTGCTACTAACTAACTACAGCTGTGTCACCACTAGACCAACAGCATTTCATCATTGAAAACAGAAAACTCTCTGAGTCAGACCTTTAGCTTTATGCATGCTGCGTGTCTGTTGCAACTTCAACAACAACTGATGTTATTATTGATGCTTTACCTGCCTAATAAGTCCTGTAACTGAAAATGGTATGGGCGCGACTTCACCCATACCGTGAAGCCGCCCTCATACCATTTTCTCCTGCCCCCCATTTGGGAAATGTTACATCCACCCCTGCAAGTCAATGAGACCTAACTTGAGATTTATTAGCTGCAGGCATTCGCTCTAAGCAGTCATTTTGAAACGCTTTCATGTCATAGTTAAATGGTGGTATGGCACCTGCATCCAAGACGCTTCACCTAGATCAGTGATTTTCAAGTTTTTTTTTTTTTTTTGTTTTTTTCCCCACAATTTAGGTGATAACTGGCAAAATGTTTGTCAAAATAACAATTATTCTACATTTTCTAAATGTGTAGATTCTTGAAAAAGAAAATTGGATGTTATAATTTAACATCCGAATCCGAAATATAATTTAACTTTACAGGTCCATTTGGTATCATTTTACAATCTCAAGAGTTACAGAGGTATAAGGGTACATTTGGCTATTAACTGTCCATCAATATTGAGTTAATGTGATTAAATTTTCTTGATTAATCTGGTTAAAACTTTAACGCATATAACTCAGGTGCACACTGACTCAACCCACTGAGAATTTTCTCATTAAAAAAGAAAAAAATGGTTTTACGGAGGCATCTGACTCCCTGTAACTAACCAGAGCCACAGAGTATAGCTGGAGGATCTACAAGCATTTGGAGCTTGTAGATCACCTATTTTCATAAATATTTAAAAGATAAACACCCCCCCCCCACACACACACACACACACACACCCTTCAAACCCTTCAAACCCTTCAAACCCTATACAGGAAAACATGCATATTTTGGACATAGTTTGAATGGTGATTAATCATGATTAAATTAATTTTGAAGCTGTGATTAATCCGATTAAAAAAACATAACATTTTGGACACTGGAAAATAGCTGTTCTACAAGCTGTGTGAGCTGTAGATTGAGTACTTATACTGTACATTGAGTACTTATACTACACTTTTGCCGATTCCAGTACTTTTCAATACCAGTACATTTGTGATTTTTGACTCATTTGAATTTTGAATGTCAGACTTTTACTTAACTATAACTGAATGGTTCTGCGCTAGCCTGGCATGGATCTGACTAATTAGTCTGGAACTTCTGTGTTGAGGTCAGGTGGCGGATGTAACAAGGTCTGACTCAGAGAGTTTTCTGTTTTCAATGATGAAATGCTGTTGGTTTAGTGGTGACACAGCTGTAGTTAGTTAGTAGCAGTAGTAGTGTTTCACATCATTTTAAATATAAGCACTATAGTAGACGGGAACCCCTAGTGGTAGTTTTACCCTAGTTGACGGGAACCCCTATAGGGGTTCTGTACAGTATGTACAGTATCAAAAAATGTCAAAAATTTGATGGTGTTACACAATAATTTGAAGTTTTTCAATACACTTAGGTTAGTATTTCAAAGACATTTTTAGAATCGGGATAGTCTACAATGGGTTAATTTGAAATATCTTGGGTTGTTTTGCATGGCATCGTGTTTGGGGGGGCAGACTGGGTATTTACGGGGGCATTGCCCCCCCATGCCCATGCCTAGATCCGCCCCTGGTTGAGGTTCTATTTTAGAGGGACACTTCCACACAGCAAAAAAAAAGTCTTAGTACTTTGAATAGTGGGCTCTGATTGGCCCCTCGTATTTTCGGGCTGAGGGAAATATAATTCAAACCGAGGGGACCACCAGTGGTCCTTGAGAGGGTTCCAGGTGGTCCCCAGGCTAAATGATGGAAAGTTGGTTAACCAGATGTAACTCTCGAGAGTGTGAAAATGAAACCAAATGGACCCTTGCGGATCCATTTGGTTTCATTTTTACACTCTCAAGAGTTAGAATATTCATCTGAATTAGCACCACCTAATTAAGAAGTTTACACCAAAAGAATTCTTTAATTTTAGGTCTTTGGTGTGAAAATGTAATCAAATGGTGGTCCGTGCCCCAAATGCTGAATAAGTGGTGGTCCCTGGAGTCAAAAAGGTTGAAAAACCCTGCTATGAGGTATCAATGCTGTATGTATTGTATGTATAAGTTAGTATGTATAACTACCATGGGAAGCAATAGAATCTCTGAGCCATATAGAAAACATGAGACATGTAGGAATTAGCCCTTCACTAAGTCCCTCCCCAATCAATCAATCAATCAATCAATCAATCAATCAATCAATCAATCAATCAATCAATCAATCAATCAATCAATCAATCAATCAATGAGTGAGTTTTGTCACAAAACTAATGCTTGGATTGGATTCAGCATCATAAAAGCAGCATTGCAATTTCTTATACCTATAGTAAATGCTGCATTCATGGGGTGGTTAAAGGTATAGTAAGTGATTCCACTTAATTAAAATATTATATTGTTTTTTTGGCTAATCCTCCCTATTATAGCCTAGAGTGTGGTGACCATATAAGGAATTCCTCGCTGTCCTCATAAAACCCTAGTTTTCAGTTTGGGGCTTGGGCACTAGCGTCATTTATAATGGGTGCGTGGGTGCGTGGCACCCATGGGCCCCATCGCCACTCTAGGGGGGCCCCGAGGCCCAAACAGACTTTTTTCCTTCTCCTTTTATTAAAATATATCTTGTCGCGTGGGGCCCACGCGAGCAGCATACGGGAGATGAGCTAATGTCACTTTACTTTCATCTAAAAAACAGCAACCTTATTACAGTCAGACGTACAAAGATGGCTAGTGTCAAAGCTGCGACATTGAGGCGTCAGAAACTAAGCGCTCGAGAGCTGTTTGTGCAGCATGTTGGTCCCTATTTATTGTCCTGATCCTCAATAGAAGTCCATGTAGAATGGCCGCCCTTGGACTAGCTGGCCACTTAAAGAGAATGGAGTTGTCGCTGCTGCTCGACTCTGTGCTTACCTTTTGAAAGTCCGTCGAGATTATATTAATTATATTTATAAAATATAATCTTAATATAATCAAGAGCTATTTATAAGTCCTCAATATAAAATCACAAAGAGCTTAATATGCTTATCTTATGTGTTTATCATATATTTTAATTTAGCTTTAAAACATAGGTGACAGGAACTGTAACCAAATAACAATCCTACTGACTCTACTGATTAAAAAACAGCCACTGCAACCATATAATCTATGGTAGGATATGGTAATCACTTATCATGTGTGGCATAGCCCTAAATGTTAATATATTTTAGTTTTTTCTAGGGTGGGATGTCTGTATTCATCTATCAAAACACATCTATCTAAATACATCCATTCATCTTCACCTGCTTATCCATAGCATGGTTGGCTGATTGGTAGACTCTTGTTATAATTTTCTGGCTATTAGTATTCAACCTTATAATGTAATGTTGCTTGTTGATTTTTATTAGTCAAGGTGGGATAGGACGAGAATATAGGCCGTAAAAGAGAGCCTTCCCAAACGATCCAAATTATCTGACAAACACCTCTGCACGCGCATGTGTGAGCGCGCTGAGAGGGCCCTTTTGATATCGGCACCCATGGCTGATGAACACTAATGTCGCCCCTGGGCTTTGGGAGAAAAAGCTTCTCGTCCAATCAGGATGAGAGGGGCCTTTCTTCCAATTAGGTTCAAATGGGGGTGGGCCTTCATAGTGTCTTTAAGGGGTAGTCGTTTCACAGAAGGGTAAAAAAGGGGCAGGGGCTGAAGTTACGCCCCCTACCCTCAGACGTCTATGTGTGCACGCACCTGCATGGTATACGGCAGGGGTGTAAAACCCAAATACAGAGTGGGCCAAAATAGAAAAGTTGGTACAAGTCGAGGGCCGGAGATACCGGTCTGTGTTTCAACACCGGTTTACGATGACGTCACTGTCAAACAGCAAAAAAGTAATTTCCCTTCAAAAATCTATTTCTCTTAATGGCAAGATAATTGTAAAGATGAAACTGCCTGCATTAAAAACTGTTTTAAGTTTTAATGAAAAATAGCAGGTGTTCACGTCTCATAGCGCGCCACAGAGTGGCGCGCTATGAGACGTGAACACCTGCTATTTTTCGGGGTTTTTTTTTCTTCTATGATCCTCACCAAGTGCTGCTTTCATAGTTAATTGAGAAAGTAAATGAGACTGAGTTGAGGAAGTAGAACAATCAGTTCTACTAGTTCCAGCATTAATTTCTTATCATGGTGTGTGCAATATACCAGAGGGCCAGTTCTAATACTAATTCAATATCATGCAGCGGGCCGAAGATAATTCAATCACGAGCCTGATTTGGCCCCCGGTCCTTGAGTTTGACATATGTGGTCTACGGTATTCTGGGGTTTGCTGCACGGTTATGGCCGTTCCTCCTCGTTTGTTGTCAATGTTGACAGTCATTACGCGCGCTGTGACGTGGTTGGTGGCATGTGTTATTGATACCGCGAAGCGTTTAACACCTCACGGCTCCACATTCTAACGCACACAGACGTACACAGTGAGTTCCTACAGGGTGACCAGACGTCCCTCTTAGTGTGGGACACGAGTCTCTCATTTCTAAGGCTGTTCAAGCGTCCCACAAAATGGAGACCACATCAGGGCCACATGTAGAGGGTGGAAGGGGTGGAATGGTCGTTTTGATCTGTATGTTTGTCTGTTTTGTTCCCCAAATCCAGCCTGTCCCCGGAATTGTGGACAAAGGCGAAATAAATCTTTAGTTTTGGGGTCTGTGAGGCTTAAAGGTAGGGTAAGTGATTTGAAATTCATCCTGTAGTTCCAGCCTGGTGCACTAGGGGCGCCAAACAGTAGCTACACTATGTGAGCCTGCTGCTCCATCCTGATTGGAGGAGAATTCACCCACCACCTGGGGAACTTTTATTAGCTCCTCTGCTAACGTGGGGGAGGGGGAAACTCCATATATGGTTTCCACACATTATAATAGAGCATTTTAACAGAAAAAAATATTTTTTGGGTGATATCAGACAAAAGTGAAATCACTTCCCCTACCTTTAATGTCATCAAATGGTGGTCCATGGCTGAAATGCCAAATAAATAGTGGGCCATGGTGTCAAAAAGGTTGAAAACCACTGCTTTATATGGAAAACTTTGGAGTTGCCCACCCTGCCATTCTTCCAGCCCACCTTAGAAGGGCTGGCTAAATTTTCCCTGGAGCCCCCCTTACCAATATAAAAGCCCCCCTTCCATATAATGCAGTGGTTTTCAACCACCAGGAAAATCTCCTGTAAAAAAAAAACTATTTTTTTTTAACTAAAGAACATATTATGTGGTTTAAATGTTCAATTCTAGTTATAGAGGACAAGTATAATGGGTTTATCCATATGAGGCTTATTAGCCTGGTATCCTTTTGAAGCATGTCTGGCGGTCGCCCCGGTGCCCCCCCCCCCCTCATGGCGCCCTAGGCAACTGCCTAGTCTGCCTAATGGCAAAAACGCCCCCGGGCCAGAGGGGCCCCTTTGTTGATGTTGCATTAAAATTAGCTGATCTACAATATCATATCAGGTAGTAGATCAGCTTTTTTTTTTTTTTTTTTTTTTTTTTTTTTGCTATATTGGAAATCAAATCCTGAATTACTTTTTTTGGGGAATATTGACAGCTAAGATGTCAATATTTCAATAATTTGTCAACCACTTCCCTGCACTCGACTTGTCCCACACACATGCAACAACAATACCTCGCTGTCCCCTCAAATGAACAGTTTGGGATCTCCAGGTCACCGAAATATACACCACACATATAGGAACCGATGGATTTTTTCAAGGAAAAAATATCCTCAACCATCAATCCAGTGTACCTGAATGTAATAGAGGACGCTCATACCTATAGCCCAACTCAAATCGATCACCTCGTCGAAAATGTCACTGATTCATTCCAAGTGACCCTTGATTCTGTCGCCCCTCTCAAAAAGAAGGTAGTAAGACAACAAAGGCTGGCTCCGTGGTACAGCTCTGAAACCAAAGTTCTCAAGCAAGCATCGCGTCGACTGGAGAATACATGGCGCTCAACTAAATCTGAGGAAACGCGTATTGCCTGGCAAAATAGTCAAAAAATATACAAAAAGGCACTCAACAGTGCAAGAACCAAATACTACTCATCTTTAATAGAGGAACATAAAAACAATCCTAAGTTCCTCTTTGATACGCTTGCCCGGCTAACAAAAAGTCCTGAATCTACTGAACCACGCATTCCACCAACCCTTAATAGTAACGATTTCATGAGCTTCTTTAATGGCAAAATTGAAACCATCAGAGATCAAATCGACAACCAATTACCCTTCTCAAGTGCGGTAGTCTCAGAGATTACTACACGCTCAAGTATATTGCTCGATAGTTTTACCCCAATCGAGCTCTCCGATCTCATTTCAACGGTTTCCTCCTCTAAATCAACAACCTGCCTCCTGGACCCAGTCCCAACCAGGTTACTAAAAGAAGTCCTACCTTCGGTTGGCACTTCCATGCTTAATATGATCAATTTGTCCCTCGTAACAGGCTATGTCCCACAAACGTTTAAGGTAGCGGTAATAAAACCACTACTGAAAAAACCCAATCTTGACCCAGGCATTCTCGCTAACTATAGACCCATCTCAAACCTTCCATTTCTCTCTAAAATTCTTGAAAAAGCAGTTGCCAAACAATTATGTGACTTCCTACAGGATAACAATATATTTGAAGGCTTTCAGTCAGGTTTCAGAGCAAATCATAGCACTGAGACAGCATTGCTGAGAGTCACAAATGACCTCCTGACTGCAGCAGATAACAACCTCCTCTCTGTACTGGTGCTACTGGACCTTAGTGCTGCGTTCGACACTATCGACCATGGCATCCTGTTACAGAGACTGGAGCATTTGGTCGGCATAAAAGGTGTCGCGCTGAAATGGTTTGAGTCCTATCTGTCAGACCGAGTTCAGTTTGTATGTGTCAATGACAACTCCTCATTGCGTGAAAAGGTCAAATATGGCGTTCCCCAAGGCTCCGTGCTAGGACCAACATTGTTTTCCCTGTATATGCTCCCTCTTGGTAACATCATCAGGGAACACTCTATAAATTTCCATTGCTACGCAGATGATACTCAACTATATCTCTCCATGAAACCAAATGAAACGGACCAACTGGCCAAACTACAATCATGCCTGAAAGACATAAAGAGTTGGATGACCCGTAATTACCTGCTTCTCAACTCTGACAAAACTGAAGTAATTGTAACCGGGCCTAAGCCCCTCAGAGACAAACTGGCCGGGGATGACTTCAACCTGGATGGCTTCACTTTGGCCCCCAAGGCCACTGTGAGGAATCTGGGAGTCATCTTCGACCAAGATTTGACATTTAATTCCCATATCAAACAAGTATCAAAAAACGCTTTCTTCCACTTGCGTAATATTGCAAAAGTCAGACACATCCTGTCCCAAAATGATGCAGAAAAACTTGTCCATGCATTTGTTACCTCAAGGCTGGACTATTGCAACTCGCTACTGTCGGGTTGTTCAAATAAATCCCTAAAAAGCCTCCAGCTAGTCCAAAATGCAGCGGCACGCGTGCTGACAGGAACCAAGAAAAGAGAACATATCACTCCTTCACTGGCCTCTCTGCATTGGCTCCCGGTTAAATTTAGAATAGAGTTCAAAATCCTCCTTCTTACCTACAAAGCCCTAAATGGTCAGGCACCGCAATATCTGAAAGAACTCATAGACCCATACAACCGAATAGAACGCCCTTGCGTTCACAGTGTGCAGATATGCTCGCTGTTCCAAAAATACAAAAATCTACAGTAGGAGGTAGAGCGTTTAGGTCACAGGCACCCCGTCTGTGGAACCTTCTGCCGGTTTCGGTCCGTGGGGCCGACTCGCTCTGTACCTTCAAAACCAGACTAAAAACCTTTCTTTTTGAAAAAGCCTATGGCTAGTGTGTGCCTGTTACAAACGCACCGGCTGATGGCTGGGTGGTCTGTCATGCTACTGATGGAGTGGTCCGTTATTTACACATCCTGGCCCCAGTATGTCCTGTCACTAACACTGCATCCGGGGAGCCATTCCCCGGAGTCTCTCTTGTCCTCTACCACGCAGATCCATAGAACCCTACTGTGGACCGCCATCAGACTACCAGGTGCCCTGACAAGACCAGGACCCTCCACGACGCCCACCAACATCCTCACTGTGGACCACTGTGGACCACCGTGGACCAAGCCTCATCATCGACAACGACCATGAACTGCCCCCTATGAACTTTAAACTACATACCACCAACCCATCCTGAATTATATAACGAAAATGTTCTACCATACCGCCATACTACATTACTGCACTGTCTACTGTCACTACTTGTTTTTGTGTTCATCTCTCTCTCTGTCCCTTCCTCCCCTCTCCTCCCCACCCCACCCCTTCTCCCCACCCCTCTTCTTCTCTCCCCCGACACGGTCAAGGCAGATGGCCGCCCACCCCAGAGTCAGGTTCTGCCTGACGTTTCTTCCCTTAGGGGAGTTTTTCGTTACCACTGTTGCAACCTTTGCTTGCTCTGGGAGGATCTTTGTCGGTTCCCCTCTCTTCTTTTCTCTTTTGTAAAGTGTCTTGAGACAACCTGTTGTGATTTGACACTCAAATAAAATTGAATTGAATTGAATTGAATTGAATTGAATTGAATTAAATGGACACACTGACGCAAACTGGCACAAAGCAATATCTCTCTCACACACACGCACACCCGCACGCCTAGCTGCCGTTTCAATGAGGCAGGGGTGGATATAACATTTCCTAATTGGGGGGGGGGCATGAGAAAATGGTATGGGTGCGGCTTCATCGCCCGTGTCGCTTCGCACCCATACCATATATATATATATTTTGTTACAGGACTTATTTTAGGCAAGAAAAGCATCAATGATAACACGTGATGTGATGGTTTCAATGTGATGGTTTCAATGATGAAATGCTGTCGGTTTAGTGGTACAACAACTGTAGTTAGTTAGTTAGGATAGTGTTTCAAATCATTTTAATTCTGAACACTTTCATTTGAAATATATTTGGGTTGTTTGGAAATTTGGGATGCTTCCATGCCACCATGTTTGGTGGGGCAGACTCAGGGCATTTGGGGGGGGGGGGGGGCATTGACCCCCCCCATGCCTATGCGTACATCCGCCCCTGCAATGGGGGTTTATTACCCTCATCCCAGAGAAGATGACATGGGGGGTATGTGAGTATCATCACACGATCCATCATAATGAGGCAGCATGCTGCCGCCGTGCATCATGCAGTGGCCGGCCACGGCCAGCATGGGGAGCTCTCTCCCAACACTCACCTCACTCTGATCAGCATCCTCATTTAACTCTCCTCCGCTCACACACACACACACACACACACACACACACACACACACACACACACACACACACACACACACACACACACACACACAAGGGGGGGCTGGCTGGCTGCTGCCGCCATATACTCTAGCCTCGGTCGCTATGGCAACCTCAGCGCCCTGCCTCCCAATCACTACGGATACCGCCGGGATGGAGGGAGCGAGGGAGGAGGGGGGGGGGGGGGGGGGGGTTCAGAGAGAGAGAGATAGACAGACAGAGATAGATAGAAAGAGGGGAGGGGGCGGGGGAGGAGAAACTGGCTGACACACGAGAGAGAGAGAGGAGAGGGGGTGAGAAGATCATAGATAGATAGATAGATAGATAGATAGATAGATAGATAGATAGATAGATAGATAGATAGATAGATAGATAGATAGATAGATAGATAGATAGATAGATAGATAGATGACAGTTTATAGCCCCCGCAGACCGCAAAGCTAAAGATTTCTTTTGCTTTCGCCCTCAATTCCAGGCTGGATTTCAGAAACAAAACAGTCCAACATACAGATCAAAACGACCATTCTTCTTCTACTACATTCTCTAGTTGTGTAGACTTGAGCTGATTCAGATGGTGATATTTTTAACTCTTTAAACATCATGTTTACGCTTCCAAGAGTTAAACATTTCACCCTCCATCTTCTTTAGTTTAAAAATAGTTAATCATTTTGGTTTCATGTTTACACCTGGTTAACCAAGGGGGCTCGAGACCGGGGCAAAACCGAGACAATCACGGACATGGTCAAGATGAGACTATAGCACCTAGGTGACCCGCTTCGACCTCTATCCATGGTTTGAATGAGCATAATCACGGGTAATCACACCATTGAATACAACGAGTAGACGCAGATAACAGATACCCGCCGGGCAAGTAGATATTTTGTATTCATTGCATCGGTGGATCACGGCTACTACTAGTAAAGCGGGGCGAAGCATAGTTTTACTGAAGTTATGTTTAGGGTTAGTAACTGCATAAAGCAACGTGTAAACCTAACCCTAGCCTAACCCTAAACCCTAAACATAACCTCAGTAAAACTAGGCTACCCACATGGAAGAAACATATATGGTGCATGTATGTTTGTGATATAGGGCCGCATACTAAAAATTGGCACCTTTCCTATATGTATATGTGCATATATGTACCATATATGTGCATATATGTACCATATATGGTACATATATGCACATATACATATAGGAAAGGTGCCAATTTTTAGTATGCGAACATATATGTGTATGTAGCATATATGTACATATATGACCTATATGTACCTATATCTACATACATGCAATGAAAATACCTATACATTAATAAAATCCAATAGAAGCCCAAATGTAGAACTTAAACACTTTATTAACAAGTTAGCTGATAATACGCAAAGATGAAACATTTTAAAGTCCATGAAAAGTGGCTTTAAAGTGGCAAATAGAAACAAAACAAATCTAATACATTTATTAAAAAATCTTACATATTTTTAAACAAGTTAGCCTATAATATGAAAAAAATGAAACATTTCAAATTGCACAAAATATTATGGCTTTAAAGTGGCAAACAGAAACAAAACAAATCTAATACATTGTAAAACCCAATGTGTTGTTTCATTTCATTGTTAGTATTAGTTGATACAACTTGCTACAGTAGTTGTTACAACTCGATATCCTAGTTGATACGATTTGTTTTCATCTATAAAATGAGAAAGACTATCAAGGGCACTGTTTAGTGTATTGTTGCAGATAATCCTAGTGCACACAACATTGCAGGCTTTGTGGAGAACTTCATATATATGTAGTGGAGGGTCGACATGGGGGGGGGGGGCTTATAACATCTAAAATATTTTGGGGGCATGTGTCATTTACTTTTATAGATACAATTGTAAACCATTTTTCTCAATATGTTATACTTGTCTGTATGTTTTTTCTAGTCCTACTGCAACACTGTGTGCAGATATTGTACAGTAACACAGAAAGGAGTTCAGACTACACAAGTTTAATTAGGAATATTCACTCGGAGAGAGGAAATTCATGCAGCACATCTAGAGGCTATCAGGCCAATAACGTGGATAGTCGTCATTATGGTGTAAAATGTGCATGTGTTAATATCGGATAAGCTGTCTCACTTCAACATATATTCACACAAAAGGCTTTAAAAAGTTCAGCTTGGTCAGTGGTACATCGAGTGTGACTCCTCGTCAAATGAGTCTTAAGGGAATTCCAGGTACTATAAGCAAGGGCAGGTTGAATACATGTGTGGGTATACTGCCACACCCAAACAGTATATGATCAAGTATGTAGTGTTTGAGAAGTGCCAACCTTCTTATTTGCTAACCCCAGTATTTGCATTTCAACATTCCACACTTACTTTGCACCAAGTGGTAAATCAGTTTAAGATCCCTCCGGCACCACACGTAAATGATCGGTGCTCGATATATAAGCCTCACGGCGGTCAGAGCCTTTCCTCCGACGGCAGAATGCAGCTCTTGGCATCTTGTTAGCAACGTGGGCAAGGGGTGCACTGTAGAGGAGCGTCTCCATGGAAACCAAAGACGCCAGTGTAAGAGGTGGACCCCGTCGGCATCGCCTGTTTTCTTAACTATGCCGGTCTTCTGTGGCGACTGCGACGGAGCACGCCCACATCCTCGTTGAGTGTCGAAGTTGTAGAGACGGCGTTCTTAAAGTCCTTAATGACTTGCAGGTGGAGGGGATCTGGTGGAATGGGCTGACTGCAGAGCGTCGACACAGCATGGCAGCCTACAGAGAAAGAGGCGGAAGTTGTGGGCTTGTAGATTTGCTAATTTCTCAATATAAGCAGGTTTAAATCAGTTGCTCTGCTGTTTGATTTCACTGACACATTAAAGAATCTGCTGCAAAGATTCAAGTATGGCAATCAGAGTTGCAACTAATGATTGTTTTCATAATCAAATCATTGGCCGATTAGTTAAAAGATGAATAGGATTACAACACTTCTCTAACCATCACCTTAAAATATATGTTAGACAGTTCTAACCAACAAAAAAATGTGTGATTAACTGCTGATTAGGCTAATAAACACAGTTATATTAAAGCAACTCATAGTGTATTTAGGCTTATTCTGACTGCATAGATTTGACTAAGGAATAGCTACACATCTCAATCTAAAAAGGTACAGTACTCTTCTGAACTCAAATAGGACCTTTATAAATAAATATTCAAGCTTCATGTTTGGCTCTCAATATAATCAATGTTACAGTATGTGTCAAATGTTCCTTTGCAGTTGCTTCTGTCCATGTGCAGCTATATTCAGGTTGTAAAGGACAATTAATGCTGAAAAACTAAGTGGGAAACACCCATTAATAATCAATCACTAAATTAGTTGAGAAATAAATTATGAATTCTATTACGATTAATCGCCGCAGCCCTAATGGCAATGTACTGTAATGTTTTTTTTGTTTTGTTTTGTTTTGTTTTGTAAAACCTGCCTTATGCAAGGTAGATGACAGTAGAATGAGTCGTAGAAGTGAACAGGGTTCTGCAGTCCAGAACCTACCGACAAAGAGAAACAGCATAATGTGAGTGTGTAGATCAGCTAATACATGCCCACAATCAAAACAAGTGAGACACCTTAAAGAGGGGTGCCGTGATTTTTGTATTTTTTCCAATTTTATACATGTTTAAGAAGTGACAGTATGTAAATAGACCTGTTTTCTTAACTATGCCGGTCTTCTGTGGCGACTGCGACGGAGCACGCCCACATCCTCGTTGAGTGTCGAAGTCGTAGAGACGCCGTTCTTAAAGTCCCTAATGACTTGCAGGTGGAGGGGATCTGGTGGAATGGGATGACTGCAGAGCGTCGACACAGCATGGCAGCCTACAGAGAAAGAGGCGAAGTTGTGGGCTTGTAGATTTGCTAATTTCTTATTATAAGCAGGTTTAAATCAGTTGCTCTGCTCTGCAGTTTGATTTCACTGACACATTAAAGAATCTGCTGCAAAGATTCAAGTATGGCAATCAGAGTTGCAACTAATGATTGTTTTCATAATGAAATCATTGGCCGATTAGTTAAAAGATGAATAGGATTACAACACTTCTCTAACCATCACCTTAAAATATATTTTAGACAGTTTTAACCAACAAAAAAATGTGTGATTAACTGCTCATTAGGCCAATAACAAACACGGTTATATTAAAGCAACTCATGGTGTCTTTAGGCTTATTCTGACGGCATACATTGATTACGGAATATCTACACACCTCAGTCTAAAAAGGTACAGTACTCTTCTGAACTCAAATAGGTCCTTTATAAATAAATATTCAAGATTTATGTTTGGCCCTTAATATAATCAATGTTACAGTACAGTGCCACAGTGTCAATTTTTGCCTTGCAGTTGCTTCTGTCCATGTGCAGCTATAATCAGGTTGTAAGGGACAATTAATGCTGAAAAACTAAGTAGGAAACACCCATTAATAATCAATCACTAAATTAGTTGAGAAATAAATTATTAATTCTATTACAATTAATCGTCACAGCTCTAATAGCAATGTACTGTAATGTTGTTTTGTAAAACCTGCCTTATGCAAGGTAGATGAGTAGTAGAATAAGTAGTAGGACGAGTAGATGGAGGGTGAACAGTGGTCCTCCAGTCTAGGACAGCTTCAGAGCCTGCCGACAAAGAGACCGCATAATGTGAGTGTAGATCAGCTACTACATCATACAACCACAACCACACACTGCTGGCCACACCGCTCCAAACCATGCACAGATGTTGACTCAAGCTCTGGACTAGTAGCTCAAAATCAGATATCAGACTGGGTTCTGATATCTGATTTTGAGATATCTGATTTTGAGATATCCAGTCTACACCAAAGTGTAGAACAGAAAATGACCACTCTGTTGTGTTGTACTTCTCATGAGACCTCATTATCATTTATCTTTTCAATTATGGTATAACAAAATAAAATGGATAAAGTACTGTATATACTGTATGTATAGTACATGTATAAGGGGTATACATTAGAAATAAAAATACATCAATTTAAGGAAAGAATGGCAGCCACAGTATCCTATATCGTTGCATTGTAACATTCAATTGACTTGAACCATTTAAAGGGGAACTCCACCCATTTTCAACATTCTAATATGTCATTAGCAGGGGTTGACACTAAGGTCTCCGAGGCACTTGCCCATCGGGCAAGTGCAAGTCAGGTTCTACTTGCCCTCAGGTCATGGTCACTTGCCCCCCAAAAATATATTGTAAATTTTGCATTTAAGTTTACTTCCTACTTGGGTGCTTTAAACCAGGGGTTTTCAACACGTGGTCTCTGAGAGGGTTCCAGGTGCTCCCCAGCTAAGTTGGTTAACCATATGTAACTCTTGAGAACGTAAAAATGAAGCCAAATGGACCCTTGCGGGTCCATTTGGTTTCATTTTTACACTCTCAAGAGTTAAAATTCATCATCTTAATTAGCCCAAGTTGCAATGACCACCTTCAAGACAAATTTATCTTGTGTTGTGTTATAATGCACTATGTTGCACGCTTGCCCGATCGGGCAACCAGGTAGCAGTCTTCACTTGCCCCACCATTTTTTTTACTTGCCCCGGGCAAGCGGGCAAGTGTTAGTGTCAAGCCCTGATTAGTATACCCTAGAGGTGCTGGGTGGACATGATAAAAAGTTCCCCCATTCTGTGTTCCCAAGAAATGGGGGTCTGAAGAAAACCATTAACATGCTGAAACATCTTGCAGGGCTTGACACTAACACTTGCCCACTTGCTCGGGGCAAGTAAAAAAAATGGTGGGGCAAGCGAAGACTGCTACGTGGTTGCCCGATCGGGCAAGACCTCTGTGTCTTTCCCTGCTTTCTAGCTATCCACAATTCCAGGCTGGATTTGGGAAACGAAACAGGCAAATTAACATACACATCAAAATTACCTAATCTTCTACATTCTCTAGTTGTGTAGACCTGGGCTAATTAAGATAATGAATTGTAACTCTTGAGTGTAAAAATAAAACCAAATGGACCCGCAAGGGTCCATTTGGTTTCATTTTTACGTTCTCAAGAGTTACATCTGGTTAACCAACGTAACTGGGGACCACCTGGAACCCTCTCAGGGACCACTGGTGGTCCCCGGACCACCTGTTGAAAACCCCTGGTTTTCCAAGTAGGAAGTAAACTTAAATGCAAAATTTACAATATATTTTTGGGGGGCAAGTGACCATGACCTGAGGGCAAGTAGAACCTAACTTGCACTTGCCCGATGGGCAAGTGCCTCGGATACCTTAGTGTCAACCCCTGTCTTGATGACATCATCAATATGTACAGTATTTCAACACCATCAAGATGTACAGTATTCACCATGTTAATGGATTTCTTTAGACATTTTTTTCTGAGAGCGTACAAATGGAACCAAATGAACCCGTATGCGTACAAATGGAACCAAATGGACCCGTTAGGGTTCATTTGGTAGCATTTGTATGCGCTCAGAAAAATGTTAAATGGGTGGAATTCCCCTTTAAACACAATGGCTTTAGTGCAAACATCATATACAACACTCTTTTCAACCTTTTTGATCCCACGGACCACCATTCATTCAGAATTTGAGCCACGGACCACCACATCTTCTAGTTGTGTAGACTTGGGGCTAATTCAGATGGTGAATATTTTAACTCTTGAGAGCGTAAAAATGAAACCAAATGGACCCGCAAGGGTCCATTTGGTTTCATTTTTACGCTCTCAAGAGTTACATCTGGTTAACCAGCTTAGCTGGGGACCACCTGGATCCCTCTCAGGGACCACTGGTGAATTAAGCCAGGGGTTTTCGACCTTTTTGAAATGAAAACCAAATGGACCTGCAAGGGTCCATTTGGTTTCATTTTTTAAATGAAAACCAAATGGACCTGCAAGGGTCCATTTGGTTTCATTTTTACACTCTCAAGAGTTATCTGGTACATAAGCTTTCCATCATTTAGCCTGGGGACCACCTGGAACCCTCTCAAGACCCCTGTGTTAGCATATATGCTAGTCGCGATTAGCATCATTCTTTCATTTTACACCATAGAGCAGCAGCACCAACAGCAGCAGCCTGAAGCCTAGTTGGTTTAACTCACGAGGTGTTTCAACACATTATACTCTCTGAACTCTTTATCCTTCAAGACCCAGTTGTCATTCTAAGGAAGGAAAAACACAAGATATAAATATGAAGTAATAAACAAACATACCTTCGTCTCTTAATCCGTTTCGTTGCCGTTCACAGTCACTTCACAACAACAGCAGTTGTGAAGAACCGCTTGCTGTGGTGGTTTGAAATGTCCCCGCCCCCCTCGGGCAGTAGAGTGGCCAATGAGAGTGCAGTACAAGGGGGCGTGCTGAGAGAATCCAATGAGTGTAGGTTAGTGGTTGCTAGGGAGACCATTAGAGCCAATGGTAGGCGCTTGCTTTTTAGGCATTGGGAATGGAATGAAAAACAAAACAAAAAAAACCTTTAAAGGGGAATTCCGCAGATTTTCAACATTTTACATCATTAATATACTTTATAGGTGTTGTACAATTAAAAAGCTCCCCCATTCTGTGTTTTCCTGGAAATTAAGGCCTTCAATTCATTAACTTTAAAGGCTATTCCACTTAAAAAAAAAAAAAAAAACCCTTGAGGGTGTAAAAATGAAACCAAATGGACCCGCAAGGGTCCATTTCAGGGGCGGATCTAGGCATGGGCATGGGGGGGCAATGCCCCCCTAAATACCCAGTCCGCCCCCCCAAACACGATGCCATGCAAAACAACCCAAGATATTTCAAATTAAAGTGCTTACATTTCAAATTTGAAACAGTACTGACTGCTACCAACTAACTACAGCTGTGTCACCACTAAACCAACAGCATTTCATCATTGAAAACAGAAAACTCTCTGAGTCAGACCTTTAGCTTTATGTTGCAACTTCAACAACAACTGATGTTATTATTGATGCTTTACTTGACTAATAAAAGTCCTGTAACTGAAAATGGTATGGGTGGGGCTTCATCGCCCGTGGCGCAAAGCGACACGGGCGATGAAGCCGCACCCATACCATTTTCTCTTGCCCCTCCAACATGTGCCCCTCCAACATGAAAAAAAAAAAATTGGTCATTTTATGGTCTACTCAGTCTCATGTGAACAACCCAGACATTTTATAAATACTCTTTTCAGTATTTAGGGCTGTAGAGATTTTATTTTATTTTTTTGAATGGCTGGAAATGCAAATGGAAAGTTGGATGCCAACGATGAACCTCTGCTCCAAAGTCTACAGAAGGGCCTATTATAGCGCCACCAGGAGGCAGATTCTTGCAATTATTTGGCAAAAATCTGTGTGTGTGTGTGTGTGTGTGTGTGTGTGTGTGTGTGTGTGTGTGTGTGTGTGTGTGTGTGTGTGTGTGTGTTACCAGCTAATCTCCCAAACCATTAACCTGATCAATGCCACAATTTGCAGACACACTTGGATGCCAACCATGAACCTCTGTCCCAAATTTTCCACAACGGCCTGTTATAGCGCCACCAGGCTGTTTTTGCCTTTTTATTTGTAAAAATCTGTGTGTGTGTCTGTTACCAGCTAATTTCCCAAACCATTAACCCGATCGATGCCACAATTTGCACAAATATTTTCTCGTTACTAACAATGAACCTTTACCCCAAATCTTCCACAAAAGCCTGTTATAGCGCCACCAGGAGGCTTTTTCTGGCCATTTTTTTGCCAAAAATCTATTTGTGTGTCTGTCTGTTACCAGCTAATCTCCCAAACCGTTAACCGGATCTAAGCCACAATTTGCACACACACACTCCCTGGATGCCAACCATGAATCTCTGTCCCTAACGGACTGTTAGAGCGCCACCAGGAGGACGATTTTATAAAGATTTTGAACACAGCAGGCAATTTACATAAAATCTTTAACGCACTAGCCTGAGAGAAATATTCCACTCTTTTCAAAATGGCTTGTTATATCGCCACCAACAGGTGGACATTTGCAAAACACATTTTTTGCACAAAATGCCTCAAATCATCAAAATGCTAAATACAACAATAAATGGCACCCTTTTAACATTGGCTTTTTATAGCACCACCAGGAGGCCACAATCTGACCTGGCCTGGTGGAGACCTGCGCCCAGAAAGGCACTTTTTGTGCTTGTTGTGCTGAAAGCGGGAGGTTGATGGCGATGCACCGATGTGATATTAATATCCCCGCGACGCCAACGGTAATAATTATTATTATGACAGCTGGTACAATGCAGTGCAAGCATTGCCAATGCAATGCTTTGGCAATGCAGTACCAATTCCTAATGTGATCCTGGGCTCTACACACCCTCTGCCAACCTGGCAGCAGACTGGGCTATGCTTCCTTCAAGGAATGAGGAGTCGCGCCGCCTTCTTTTTAGCTGGGGGGAGTTTCCCTGTTTGGACATAGCGCATGGAAGGAACACGTTATTCCAACCAATTCCTGTCCCCTAGGGCTTTAACCAAAAAACCGATACATCGATGCATCGATTTGCATAACACGTGTCGACTCCAAAAAGCCTGAGTCGATAAGTTGTTTTTCCCCTTCCTCCGAGCGAAGGAGTAAGGAGGAGGAATTAAACATTTACCTTTGTCTTCCCCTTTTTTTCTTTTTCTATATGTGCGACGCGTGTGTATATAATTCAACTGTAATATTGGTTACTGTCACTCACGGACAGAAGTCTCCTTTGAAGTTTCCTTTGCAACTCTATCGGAGTTCAGCCTTAATTTAGGCTTACCAATCTTACTGCAGCAGCATGCGCAGCACGCTTTTGCGCTCTGGGCGCTCGGCGTTCCACTGATCATTACGTACACGGATCAGCAAACAGTGTAAGAGTGCAGAACTTCATCAACCAACACCTCCCCGTGCTATAGTGACCGTCTTGTTCCTCGTTTCGCATTAGGCTACGCATGCTTCTGTCCGCGTCGTTCTCATTAATTTACTGAATGGATCAGAAAAGAAAGCGGCGTGGTATGGTGGTGTTGGAGGAGGAGGAGGAGGCTACATGTAAATGGATAGTATTCTGACAATGTGTCTTCTGTTGCGTTCTAACGTGTGGTTAGAACGTTGTGTGTTTTTATGGCTGGCCATAGTGGACGTTGTGCTGCGCTGTGTGCCAATATTGTTTTCATATTAAGCTTGCCACATGCGTCATGCGTAGCCTCACGATGTGTTTTGTATAAGCACTGCGCCGGCGTCATAGCGGCACCATTTGATCCCCGATCCCCCCCCCCCCCCGCGCGCCATAAAACGATAAATCGATACAACTTCGACTTGACTGTCTGACAAGTCGACTAGAAAAAAATCTCAAGTCATTAATGCCCTAGGTTCTACACACCTTCTGCCAACCTGGTAGCAGACTGGGCTATGCTTCCTTCAAGGCATGAGGAGTCGCGCCACCTTTTTAGCTGGGGGGAGTTTCCCTGGTTGGACATAGCGCATGGAAGCAACACGTTATTCCAACCAGTTCCTGTCCCCTCCATCAGGCTGGCCAGGGGGAGGCAGTTTAGAGCCCAGGATTACTGGATGTTTTTGTGAGGGTATCTACCCTAGGGGACACAGGGAGGACAAAGAGCGCAAAACTCCAAAGAGCAAACTCCACACAGAAAGGCCCTTTCACCAACCCCGCCTCGGGTATTGGTACTGATGACGTGGAGGAGACAGATCCGCCAGCACCCACAGCAGCGCCCCTAGCAGGAATCGAGCCCAGGACCTTCTAGCTGTGAGGCAACAGCACTAACCACTGTGCCAACATATGATATGTACTTCCGTAGTGGTCCGGTGTATGGGAATAATAATAATAATGAAATAATAATATTTTTATAATAATATCAGCACTACACATTTAAACCATGTCAAATCATCAGATGGAAATTCAACATTGAAAATAGATTACTGTATCTATACCACGTTAAAACAACGTAGGGAAAGTCAATATTGAGAATACAACATACTGTAGGCCTATATACCTGCATGTCAAGTCAGTGTAGGCAAATTCAACAATGAGCATCTATACTAAATAGATTCAACAACAGTTTTTCAATTGTTGAAATAGTAACTGTAATTAAATATTGAATCAGCTTTTACAACCTCAACCAGAAATAACCAGTCTGACCATAATCCAACATTGAATCAATGCATTTTGCTATCTGGGATATGTCAGGGCCTATACATGGATATGGGTGCCTTATATGTACATACATGACCTATACGAGGGTATAAAGAAGCTATATAGGATCCCATATAGGACCTATATGGCCTTTATATGCACATATATGCACCTGATTTTGACCTATATGTGAGATGTATGCAGCCATATAAGTTGAACCTATATGGCATATATGTGGCATGTATGCGCATATATGTACCTGATGTTGACCTATATGTGAGATGTATGCACCCTATAAGGAGCATATATGTGGAGCCTATATGGCATATATGTGGCATATATGCACATATATGATCCTTATATGGAGAATATAGGTTTGGTATAGGTACCTATATCCTGCATATATGTTTCTTCCATGTGGGTATGCCTACACCTAACCCCAACCCTAAACTTAACCTTAGTAAACGTATGCCTAAACCTAACCTAACCCTAACCATAAGTAAAAACTTCCTTCGCCCCGCCCTACTAGTAGTAGCCGTGATCCACCGATGCAATGAATACAAAATATCTACTTGCCCGGCGGGGATCTGTTATCTGCGTCTACTCGTTGTTTCTATCGTGTGATTACTCGTGATTATGCTAGTCTATTTAATCCATGGATAGAGGTCGAAGCGGGTGACCTATAGGGGTCAAGGACAAGACCAAGACCTAGAGGGGTCGAGTCTGAGGACCAAGAGTTACAGAGGTCTAGGCCAGGGTTTTCAACCTTTTTCATCCCAGGGCCCACCATTTATTCAGCATTTGAGCCACGGACCATCAATTGAGGATATTTTTAGACCCACAGACTCCAAAACTAAAGATTTCTTTTGCTTCTGTCCATGACCATTAATCTTCTAGTTGTGTAGATTTGGACTAATTCACATGATGGATATTTTAACTCTTGAGAGTGTAAAAATGAAACCAAATGGACCCGCCAGGGTCCATTTGGTTTCATTTTTACGTTCTCAAGAGTTAGGCCTACATTTGGTTAAACAACTTAGCTGGGGACCACCTGGAACCCTCTCAAGGACCACTGGTGGTCCCGGACCACCTGTTGAAAACCCCTGGTCTAGGCCAAAAAGCTGGACGAGGATTGGACGAGGAAGCCACCCCATGCAAGGACAGTATGCCATAATGTCTACAATGGATCTTGATGAAGAGCAGGATGATTTTAAGCTATGTGGTACAGAATTGCAATGTTATGAGCTTGACGTCATGCAATACCATCAGATACGACTTTTCGTATATTCTTGATATTTTATGGGATAACATTATACCCTAGTGTATCAGGTGGCTACAGCCTTTATCGTGATGGCCTCCAAAGTCTAGTATCTGCCCTGCCAGGGATGGTCTAGTGGTTAAGATGTTGGACTTTCACACGCGAGACCCGGGTTCGAATCCCGGGTGTTACATTGGTCCGTGACCCGGATCGGGTTTCCCTGTGGAAGGAGGTCAAAAGGGAGGTGAATGTAGCAGGTGGCTACAGCTCTGTCGTGATGGCCTCCAAAGTCTATAGAGCTGCGCAGTGACGTCACCGCCCCTGTTCCGGAAGTCTTTTCCCAATTCATTTTTCTCATAGACTTTTCGAAAATAATTTATATCAAGACGATTACGCCGCGGACAAAGCCAACTCGAGTCGTGACGAATCATGATGACACACACAAACTTTTGGGACAATAAAATAATTTCTAAGATGAAAAACGAAACAAAAAGTCTTGTATCATGCCGTTTTCTACTTCTTCCCAATTATATATTATAAGACGATATTGTGTTTGTTGTCATGATTTGTCACGACCTGAGTTGGCTTTGGCCGCGGCGTAATCGTCTTGATATAATTATTTTCGAAAAGTCTATGAGAAAAATGAATGGGGAAAAGACTTCCGGAACAGGGGCGGTGACGTCACTGCGCAGCTCTATAGTATCTGCCCCCAGACCAGGGGGATGTCTTCTTGGTCTAGTGGTTAAGATGGTGGACTTTCATGCGGGAGACCCGGGTTCAAATCCCGGGTGTTGCATTATAGCGCCTTCCTTTGAATCCAAAATGGATCCTTATATGGGTCTGTGGAACCCTGGGAATGTGGTCCATTTGGATCCGTTTGTACACGCTCTCAGAGTTAAATGAACTTTTGGCCCGATGCCTGTTAATAAATAAAAGTTTGGCTTTTGTTCTAGGCTGAAAAGCTTTGATTCATATTGAAGTCATTGATGCATTTTTACGTTTTCCATTTTTAAAATGTACCATTCTGAGATGGCGTTTTTATGGCCGATTATAGAGAGCATCCTGAGCTTTTACTGTGATTTGTGGTCCCAGAGATAGAAATGTCATCACATGGGGTCCTGTAGACCAGGGTGGCCAACCCGCGGCTCGCGAGCCACATGCGGCTCTTCAGCTGGTTACATGCGGCTCTTAAGGGGCTTCCACATGAGCCGTGGACCGCATTTGATGACATTTTAGCTCCACAGACCCCAAAGCTAAAGATTTTGTTTACTTTAGTCAAAAATTCCAGGCTGGATTTCAGAGAAAACAAAACAGTTAAACATACAGATCAAAATGACCATTAATCTTCTACATTCTGTAGTTGTGTAGACTTGGGCTGAATATTTTAACTCTTAAGAGTGTAAACATGAAACCAAAGGGTCCATTTGGTTTCATGTTACGCTCTCAAAGAGTTAGTCTTTGCATTGCGCACCTGCACACAAATGTACGTGTCTTATGGCAGGAAGAGGGGAATCTATTAGGGGACTGTGACGGCCGTTGCAGCGGTTTTATAACCGTTGTGACCGTTTGATGTGGCTCTTTGCAGTAACTCAATGGAAAACGTGGCTCTTAGTCTGTGACTGGTTGCCACCCCTGCTGTAGACTATATAATGCCTGTCAAAACTAGACGTCCTTGAAACAAAGCAGGTAGAGAATCATTGTTATATACTGTATAACCAGCGATGGGCAATATGACTTGCCCATTGCTGAGAGAGTAATATATCTTTACTTTTCTTATGAAGTAATTATATTACTTTAACCCATTGTGTCCTGTCTAGATTTCTAACATAATATTCAAGATTTGCACACGTTTTCACGATTTTTCAAAAAATAGCAGAGATACAAGCTCATAGCGCGCCACTCGGTGGCGCGCTATGAGCTTGTAGATCTGCTATTTTTCAATAGTTAAAACATAATGCTTAGAACACCAAACACGCGTTCAGTACACTAAGGGTTAAAGTGCAAATAACATGGATTCCTGAAGTTGTTTTTAATATGTAATACTTAATATCATATTGTATATGTCCCTCAAGCTTACTCATTTCTAATGGTTTGGGCCTCAATCACCACTGATATAACCAGTCCTTGTCATTTCTTTATGGACAGTTTAGCTGCAGTACCACAATGTCCTGAGGTGTGTGGGCAGTGATGGGGATAACGCCGTTATCATAACGACGTTACCTAATCAGATTAGTTTTATTAGTAACGGAGTAACCTAACGAGTTATTTTTGCAATTTAGTAGTTAGTTACTTAGTTACATTTCCAAAAAAGTAACTCGTTACTATAGTTCGTCGCAATTCATTTTCTTGAGATTGCCCGGTGTTGTAGTCTATATTCCTCCTTCTGTTATGGTAGAATAAGCCGACTGCGCGTTGTGGCTTCATCCTTCTGCGAGTGATGTGCGTAGTTTACATTTTCTGTCTGCACATCCTGTAAGTCCGCCTAAGAAATAAAAGTAAACCTACTGTCTAGCTAGTGTCTAGTTATACTCTAGTATGAATCTTTTATTTTGAAAGGAAGAGGAAGAGGAAGTCCGCTGGCTGCTTGCATAGTGACACAGCTACTGTAGGCGCGACTTGCTAAAAGTCTTGTAAACAATGACGCCGTACACTTTGGATTAATTTTTGGATTAACACGCGATTGGGAATCGGCTATAAACTCTGGCTGCGTTATTAGGTGAGTAATGTTTAATTCATTGTTTGGCCGCCGTGGCCTTGTCTTATACTACTGTCTTGTTCATAGGCTGGGTTACGATGGGAAGAGATTGAGAAGCCTGCAGGTCTGCAGCCTGACCTGCAGAGCTGGTTGTGTTGTCATCGCGCAGTGTGGAGAGGACTGGTTGTACCGCGTACAACATAATATTGTCTGTAGGCTTACTGTGCATCTGAGATGCATAGCCTACTTTGTAGCAACCTAGTTCATAGTGGGTGACATTTGTCAGTATTGTTGTTGTTGGTGGTGGTTTCCATTGCGCAACGTGGAGTGCGACTAATGCACTGGTAATACAATGCAACTAAATTGTGCATACGTTAAAAACAAAGAGAAAAGAGAGTATTTTAATTGTGTTCAGGAACGGAAAATAACGGAAAATAATCTATTACGTTACTTTTTATAGAAAGTAACTTGTAACTTAACGAGATTAGTTTTAGGGGCCAGTAGTCCAATAACCTAACGTCGTTAGTTTATAAAGTAACGATACCCAACACTGGTGGTGGGGGCGCTGATATGCAGGATATTTTATAGTAGAGTCATTATAATACTGATGCTAGATAAAACCAGGCTTGTTTAAATTCCATGTCGACTTGGAAAATCAACAACAGTAGACTTAACAAACAAAGAAATTCAAATTTGGAACTGAAGACTGAAGGAGAGGAGGAATTATACAAAGCAGGATGCATTGATGACATCATTATGAGGCCAACATCAAACCAGCTGTTCCTGAGAGCAATTTACATGAAAGCTCCTCTATGATATGAAAATCTAGATACTTTGTGGGATAGAAAACACGCAT